>PNEQ01112860.1:20301-59848 GCA_003012365.1 Medauroidea extradentata
CACGCAGACGCATCGCTCACTCAAGTAGGAGAGAGACGGATGTCGAACGCTGCCGAACGCAAAGGCCGATTGTACTTCTTTGTCGCTCGTTCCGCGCTCTCGCTTGCACTTCAAGCCTTACATGGAACGCCTCAGAGCGAGGTAACGCCGCATGAGTCATGTTTTTTCGTGCGTACAGCCGGCTCTATCGAATTATAAGACGTTATCACGTCAAAAATGTTTGAGTCCAGTACACAAGTTTGTTACCTGCACTGAAACTTCGTGATGTAATTATTAACTAACATCTTAGTGTGACTCCGTGAAATCTTTGTAGCCCTAGTCCTAGAGTGAATATTTTATTTATGATGTATTTCTTCTTCTTTTTTAGTTTTTTATTATTTTTTTTTGTAATTAGGATTTAACTAATTTTAATTTCAGGTGGTAAACAATCTTACTTCATTTAAATTTCAAATTTTTATAGCAAAAATTCTACTTGTTAATAGTTGTAAGCACCTAATGTTTATTAATATTCAAAACTGTATGTAATTTAAGTGGTTAAGTGTGAGAATAGGTAAAATGGCTTATCTTCGCCACATTATTAATAATGACGTTATATTTTATTCTTATAGTATGGCTAGAGACCCGGAAATGAGACGGGTTCAACGACAGCCGGCTGGGCTCCACAGTCCTATATACACTATGTCTTCAGCTACTTGTATATTGCCTGCTGCTTCAGTAAGTGACCAGTTGTACATGTGACAAAGTACCGTGATTGTTTTCGTGCTGGTTTGCTATTGGTTCATAGTTCTCAAACTAGCAGTAGCGTCATTTGTAGCTTCTTCAATGTTTTGAAATGCAACATGCAAGCTCACAAGTGTCAGGGCCCAGTACTATTCACGCCTACCGTGTATTAACAGTGCGCGTGTACCAATACTTTACATCATATCTTAATCGAAACCATCGATTTTCACGTGCGAAGATAAACGAACGTTATAAATAAGTACGGCTAGGAATATTTCGCGAGTTCAACGACCAACATGCTAGAATCCATCATCCCGTGTATACCAAAGCCCTGGCATTTGCCCATTACCTGCTGCTCATTCGGACAGCAGACAATGAAAGAATTTACGTGGCTTTAGTATGTATAGGACATTGTATTCTAACATGCATTCATTGAACTCACAAAGTTTTCCTAGCCTTATAAATACGTGTTTAGTGTAAGGTCAGAAACTTTTGGAAGCATCCGAGCTTCTTTCAAAGCGCCTTCTTATGGTCGCTTATAATACAGTAACACTCATATTTTATACGTTAACCATTTCGAAAAAATTATTGTGGTTTGTCTATAGCCGAAACACACACGTATTCATCTAATGAATAAGCATGTTTTGAATACGCTTACGTCTAACTTAATTAAATTACATTACAATCTGCCCTAGAAAAAATAAGACAAGGTACATCTAAGTTAACAAGAAACGATATACAAAGAACATTTCTGTGTTGTGATAGTGAGTCATTATAGTTAAGCAACTTAATTACGATGTAAATAGATACTGGCAAATGCGGATATTTTTACTGCAGTGGGGGGGGGGGAGGAGGCAGACTACATATATTTATTTAAGGACGATTTAATGATCGTTTAAATACGTATAGTTAAGTCTTTAAAACCTACAGTTGGATCCGTTTAGATAAAGTTTGCCATTTTTCCACCAAATAGCACCGAACTAAATATTTTGAGTCGGTCTGTGTTACCCATGTAGTCAAAGTATCAACATTTGACGGTATGCAAGACATCATTTCGTACTGTAGAATTGCAATTCACAGAGGAATATTTTTTTACACAGAAGACGCTTCCAAGTCTCACCAAATGATTTATTTATAAAATTTTCCGTACCACTTTTAATAAAAATTAGGTAAGACATTTATGTTCAAACGCGCATCTCATTGCTGGTAGCTAGTCAACATACACAATCACGCACAAGAAATGAGGTTTCTGGGATCTAACGATTGTAAAATGTTGCAGTAAAAAACTAATAAACTTACCTACACTTTTAAAATAAAATTAAGTTTTTGCGTGACACTAGCTCTTAATTCGTGGAATACCAAGAATAAATATAGCATACTCACAGAATAAATAAGTAGTAATAGAATTATTTATTTTGTTACATAAAATGTGGTTCGTGCTCTTGGTTATCAACAAGCTAAGGGGATGTAATTATTGTCACTTTAGTATATATTAATGTATTGGTAGCTAATTTGCATGGATGTTGAAGGTTAATTGAACGTTGTTGAAGAGTAATTACTGTCCTGTGGGAAAGGTCCAAGAACCAATACTGGCAATTCATATGTTAGGTAAATAATTAATGTGTACAGAATTTCTATTAATATATATATATATATATATATATATATATATATATATATAAACTGGTTATAATAGTTATTTTCAGTGAACAGAAACGGTGCATAAAGATAGTTATATAACTTGGTAAATAATGAAGAGGTCTACTCGAACGGACTGCGAATATAAAGATATACATACAGGAGGTTGGGGCACTCAAGCCACCACACACACGCTTGTATTCCCGCCTCCCCATATGTAACCAGTACTCTCCCCGATATAACTGATATGCCATTTTAAAGCTAAAAGTTTGTGCTACAAAGTATACTTGAAGTGTTTTTGCTTATTTTAATTATTTAAAAAACTGCAGAACGAGAAGAATTAATTTAGACTTTAAAAATTCAACTTTTTAATGTTAATGATTTTATAACGCCTAAACTATTAACATTAAATAAAAAATGACATGAACAAAAATAAAGAACTGATTTTTACAATAAAATACGCTAGGTATTTACTAGTTTCTGCAATTACTCACGTACTTACAAGTGATTCTGTGAACGTCTATATTTTCAAACATCCGTGGGGGGGGGGAAGCACAAGGGGGAGAAGCGGGGACTTTTGAGGAAATACGTGTCTCATAAGGGTCTAACAACTGACAAAAGTTCAGCTTTCCCTGAATTAGTTGCGACAACGGGCGATTTTTGGCCTTCATTTACTGAGCTATCTGTCGCTAGCTTGTGCTACGACTCCGTAGGCGCGAGTTCTGCCAAGATGTGCGGTTCTGACTGTCTGTTAACTGAAGTTCACTGCGTGGTAGAGCGACATATCTCCCCACGCTCATAGGGGCCGGCACAAGGATGGTCTCGTGGTTAAGAGGCACGGTAAACAAGGTCATATATGTATGTCCTATGCGAGACATAAGTATTCAAAATTGAATGTCGACCCTCGTACACGCTGCATTGTAATCTATTAGGCAATTACCTCTTCCCGAGAATATATTACTTATGATGCTACATTACTTAGCACCAGAGTAAATTCAGTGAACTAAAAATTATTTATTTATTTAATTTTACGTGCCCGGGAACAGCACAATGTCTTGCTGCAGGTACGCGGGGGGGGGGGGGGGTCGGCCAGAACCTCTTTCAGAAACCAACCCAGCATTCACCTGGAGTGATTTAGGAAAACCATGGAAAACAGAAATCAGGATAGCAGGAGCCCCGGATCGAACCCGGATCCTCTCGCATGCAAGGTGAGTGTATTAACATATGTTCCACTTCAATCTGTATCCAGAGAATAACTACTTAACCGCTACTTAAATCTAGGTCACCAGAGCAACGAGCTATATAGTTAACATAGAGGGGCGGAAACGCTTCCAAAGTGAAGCCCAATTGACGGCTGTTTTGACCCAAGAAAACATGGCGAACAGCAGTGTGGCCAACATTATGTTGGAAATTCCGTCATATGTTCGCATGAAATCAGTAACTTAATAACTCCACTATATATCCGCTAAAGACAGGAAATAATGCCAATAATTATTGTAATATATTATACTGTAATAATGTTTAAATTAGCGTAATCGCTCTCGTCTCTCGGCCGAATATAAGAGTCCGCCATTTTATCTAGGGTCAAAGTACCACGTTCAATTGGGCTTCACCTCAGAGCCTTGGAGATTGCTGTTTCCGCCCCTCTATGTTTACTGTATAGCTCGTTGCACCAGAGGGACGGATTTTTATTTATCTTTGCTATGTTTTCATGAAATGAAGCTGCCACTGCTGAATATTCCAAAGAGACCAGCCGACAAAGGAAACTCTGTTAGTCAGTTGAGTGTCCTGTAAGTAAAGGCGAAGCTGTATCAGATCCCTGTGTCTGGGACGTCCTTAACTTCAATGTCTCATGATCTCAAGCATGAAATACACTAACAGCGCCCTTAACTAATGACTTATTTTTTGCTCGAAGAAATTAGGAATGTGAGAATTAATACCTGGTTGATGATTTATTGTCCTACTAATTTACTTTGCATCACAGTGCAAATTAAGTTGTTTGAATGCGGTTTCGTTTCCTGGATGTTTGGCCAGATATTAAATGAGTTCGTGGCAGTCGGGGTTCAAGCAAATGCAGGCGTATAATTACCTACCGCCTTTTTACGATCTAAATGACTCCCGTCTCTGGGAACGAAGACTCTGGTGCCTACGAAACACCCGTGCCCAGAAAACAAACTGGTTACATAAAATCAGGCAAACGAGTTAATTTAATAGTCTTGATCCCGACTTATTAGCTCGTGAAAATTTAATGCCAGTAGTTTGTTTACTAAATGGCTTTGAATGTCTGAATTTCTTGATAATCTCCGAGGGGAGTTGTTTTAAACTAACAAGCTACTGGAAACGTGTTCGTCAGTTCACGTACAACGGCTTTTAAATTTTATTGCAGGTCTGGGAGAATTTAATGCCATCAGACAACCATTCAACGTCGGAAGGTCAACGAGTGTTAACTTTTCGGTGCGGGTTCGTTACGGCTGCTTGATTCATATTTTTTATTCTTATTTTCTGATTCGCTGGCTTCTAGTAACTGGGATAGGAGATGCCTTAACTTCGTAGTTTAAAATAACGACATTAAATACGTAAATAAATAATAAATAGATGGGACGATTTATTGGTGGTTTGCACTTGTAATATTCTCAGGTAATATAATGGGGTGAAAGCCACAATTTTGTGGGAAAATGTGGCAATACTTTATTCAACAGTTTCGAAAAAATTTTGTGTTGTTCTAGCTAAACGTGTTGCGTGTTTAAGAGAAGTCCTTTCTTAGCATACAAACGGTTTTTTTATCGTGACACCCATGTTCTTTGTTAGAAGAAACTGTTAAAATAGTTGCCAATAAATGTATGTAGTAAAGGAAAACACACTCATGACTATGCTTCTGTTTTTTTAATACGATAAGCCTAAAACAAACCTCACCTCAAAATAAACACAGAATTTTCTGACTCTCTTATCTGGACCAACCTGATTCGTAAAGCAGAAAGATAGGAAATAACTTGTAACTTTATCGTCATACTTACACAATACAAATGTTGTTAAGCCAATGCTTATAATATCATTACAAAGACTGGCTGACGATCTATAAGCGTGCTGTTTATTCGCAGTTACGTTATTTTTTCTCAGAGACCAGTTAACGTGTGACCGCAATGCGTATTTTGTAAAGAAAGCATACTTCAGACTACGTGTGAAAACATACTTCAGACTACGTGTGAATATTACTTTCAAGACACCACGCACCACGCACATTGGAAGCGTTATTGTACAGCCCTCAAACTTGGCTAATATCAGTTTTCCCGGGCCTTTGTTTATATATATATATATATATATATATATATATATATATATATATATATATATATATACACACACACACACACACAGGTACAGGATTCGTTCGAAATCAAGGTCTACACTTACAAGGGATTTTATTATAATGACATATTCAATAAAATTATAGGGTCACCGCTTAAGGGTGTTCAAGTGCGATAAAATCATAATTTTATATTTATATGAAACTAGCAGTCCCCCGCGGCTTTGCTCGCGAGTATTATTCGTAACTGATAATATTTAGTTTAATTGAAAAACCTCTTTGTACACAAGGTTGGTACTTCAGTCATCAAGTGTTAAAATGTCCAAGCGGCTAGTTGAACTAATTCTGCAGCAGGATAAGTAGCTATAGCTGTCCACGCGAAAAGTAGTCTTAAGTTTGTCCCTGCCACTAACAGCGACTTCGCCTGGGCCTTATTTATAGCCCTGCCTATTTGACGTTGTGGGGTAATTACAGACACCTAAGGTAAGATGTTAATCAAATGAGAAACATATGTTTACCCTGTGCACAACCATTGGTTCACTTTAACTTTATTGTCATTACAAAGTTTCAGAAGGTAAAGGTTTCGCGGAAACGTATTTGGTGCCCCAAACCTGAGATTAGTGAGATTATATATCGTCGGTTTACTGCCGAAAGTGACAATGTCAAAATGAGATAAAATTATAAAAATGCTAGGAATATGTATATGTTGTTCACGAACAATTGCCCAAGTTTAAAGTCTATTCGTCGTTTCGTACTGTTGTGTCACAGTATAGTAACATACCACGTTTTTGTTAATATCTACAATTTAGTACTGTTTTTAAACGAAATAACATTTATGACTTAATCACTTTTGGCACTATACCGACGATATGTCAGCTGATATTGTAGAGGAACATAAATGGAAAACGAACTACAATTTTACCCCTTTTAAAGACTACATGAAAATTGCACTAATTCGATCTGCCTTGTAGTTTTTGTGTGTCAGAACTGAACGTTTGCACGCAGCTTTTAACGGAATTCGAGCCCAGAACCTCCCGGAATTTAGACCTGAGTGACAAACAACTGCGTCACGTAACGTCGAAGTAATTCATGAAAATAAAATTTATTGAAAAAATAAATAAAATGTCTGTGTCCTTGGCACATAGAGGTTGTACAACACCACGTCTCGATAGGTTACTGTAGTGAAACTCCTGTATAAGTTGTTTCTCGCTGCTCGTTCCTGCTTTTCGGATCGTCTGCCTTGATTATTGACCAACTAAGTTTTATTCTTAATAATTACGTGTCTTATAAAAAAATTACATACATATTTTTTTTTTAATATTTACGTAAGCATCACTCTTGACGCGAACAACACATCAAAAACGCTACTGGTTAGATAGATACCGTAGGTTGATGGAAAACAAATTTTGTGCTTTTTCACCCTTTTGGGTGTCGAATTTCGAAATATTTTAAATTTACATCTTAGACATTTGTATAAGTATCCAACTGAAGTGTAAATCACATCGCTAGCCCGTTCAGTCGAATCAAAATCGATCATTCACTAAAAAACACATATCACCCCTGCACAGTATTGAGAAATCGAATTTCAAAAAATCTGAAAACCGTTTTGCGATAATTTCTGTAATCATCATTCTGAAGCAAAAATTAATTGTATATCTCGACGGGTTCGATAGGTATCGAGGATTTATCTAAAACACGTTCAAGGTCTTTTCAACACTTAAGAGAGTAAATTTCGAAAAAGCCTTGAATCACATTTTAGAATACTTTATTGGTACCTCGTGGACGTAAAAAACACAACATTAGCCTGCTGGATTCAAGATATATCGACGACTAATTGAAAACGCTTTTCACCACTTTTCACCCCTTTTTACGTCCTTAGGTGGCGAATTTCGAAAATTCCTGAAATTACTTTTTAGGTATTTGAGTAAGCATCAATCCTAAACAAAAATCACGTCGCTATATAAAAAACTATTGGATCGATATATATCGAATGTGAGTCGATAACTCATATTACCCCTTTTTTAACCAGTTTAGGGCCGAATTCAGAAAATAAATTTTAAATGGTATTTTGGATATTTACTAAAGCACCAATTTAAAGCAATGAGCACTTCGATATCTCGATTGATTCGATAGATATGGAAGGATAATCGAAAACACAATTCACGTATTTTCACCCCTTTAAATAAATAATTTCGAAACATCCTTGAGTCCTGTCATAGATATTTGTAAAAGTAACTAATTCAAGTTAAAATCACGACGATTGCCAATCGTGTTTCGAAGATATAGACGATTCATTAAAAACACATTTTACCCCTTTTTACTGCCTGGGGGTCGAATTTCAAAAAAACCTAAAACTACATTTTGGGTATTTACGTAGGCAATATTTTGAAGTGAATATCAACTCTCTATCCCGAAGGGTTCGATAGATATCGATAGTTGATTGGAGACACATTTAAGGTCTTTTCAGCCCCTTAAATGTTGAACTTCGAAAAATCCTTAAATTGGCTAATATGCATTTTTACAAGTGTCCTATTAAAGTAAAAACCACGATGATAGGCCGTCGGGTTCGAGCTCTATCAACGTTTCTTCGGAAACACATATCACCCCTTTTCACCCCCTTAGAGGTTGAATTTCGAAAAATCCCTTCTTAGTGCTCGCCTACGACCTGAAGGGAACCCCCACAAAAAATGTCACGTTTCTAGGTCCAGTGGTTTGGGCTGCAGTTTGATATGTCAGTCAGTCAGTCAATCAGTCAGCTTTCATTTATATATATATAAATATTGTTAGTTTTGTAGACGATACTTATGAGTGCAGTTTCCTCTTACGAAACAATTTTAGGTTCTATGATTTTCTCATAAAGGTGCGTCAAAGTCATAATGTGCATGTTCTGCTGCCATGCAAATGGTGAAAACCAGTTAACTTATATAAGTGAAATAACATGCCATGGGCTACGTAATAAAACGTTAAGAAACTTTTCGCGAACTAAATATAATTTGTAATTTTTGTAAATTTTTTCTGTACTTCTGTGATTTTTTTAAAATCAAAATATGACATTGTGGTTTTTTAAAGATTTTATTGCATAGCTCATGGGATGTAAATGCACAGTGAATTATTTCGTTTAAGTAGATTGATTGGTTTTCACTATTTGCATGGCAGTGTAACAAGCACATTTTGACTTTGACCTCCCGTTATGAGCGAACTATGAGAGCTAAAATTGTTTTGTAATAGGAAACTGCACTGACAAGTATTGTCTACAAAACTAACGAAATTCCATAAAAATATAAAATAATGATTTTATCGCACTTGAACACCTTAAAAGTTCAACAGTGAACATGTCACGGCGTGTACGCAGCGCGCTAATTTACAACTTTGACGTAGAGGCGATATCACAATACATGTGCCTGCCTTTGTCACTCTTAGCGCTTCATGGATCTTCGCCTCACACATATAAACACACGCTTCACCACATCGTCAGTGTTAAGGTTGTATTGCCCTTGACGCGTCTACCAATGTCGTTCATGTTGTGTCCTCTCTTTGTCACCAGTGGGTAAATATTTCACTAGAATACTTATTCAAGTACCCGGCATTGCGGTTTTATTTCAGATCCCCTCGTTATTTCTCACACCACGGCAATCCCTGTTTCGACTCCGCTAATCTGTAGCTTGCGTTTCTCTTGTGTGAGAAACATAGTGGAGGTTGCGTTGGCCGTCGATTGTTCTCGTGGTGTTCCCTTATCCCTACATTCCGCCAGTGCTTTGCGCTCATATCATCTCATCCTCGGAAGAGCACAAGACCTCAATGAATAACGCTACAATCCACTCCTTTTTTAATATAATTTCAATAAATAATTCAAAACTGTATGTAAACAGTACTACTGTTGTGAATTGACGATATTTAACGGTTATTAGTATAACCACTGATTTTTGGCAAAAATGATTTTACATCAACTAGTTTGATTGCCTTACGTGCACATCTGCAGGTGTGCTTCATGGTTATTGGCAGCGCGTCTTTGTTCAGAGACGTCACGTATTTGACTGAGCCAATGAGAGCAAAGGTTACTGAGACAATTCACGTCTGTGATTTGCAAGCAGAACATTAATAAGACACTGACAGTTAAAAGCGTGTGGTCATTGACAGTTAACAGCGTGTGGTCATTGACAGTTAAAAGCGTGTGGTCATTGACAGTTAAAAGCGTGTGGTCATTGACAGTTAAAAGCGTGTGGTCATTGACAGTTAACAGCGTGTGGTCATTGACAGTTAACAGCGTGTGGTCATTGACAGTTAACAGCGTGTGGTCATTGACAGTTAAAAGCGTGTGGTCATTGACAGTTAAAAGCGTGTGGTCATTGACAGTTAAAAGCGTGTGGTCATTGACAGTTAAAAGCGTGTGGTCATTGACCTGGTAGCAGACTTACAAATGTGCGCATAAGGCATTGAAACAATTTGATAATAATTTATCTTCATAAAAAATCGTTGCTCTAACTATAAGAGTTAATTAATTTATAAAATAAATATATGTGTTTTGTTTAATATACTTATCTTTTTTATTGAAGATTCTTGAACATCCTTAGCGTTTCTACCTGTGTTTCTTAATATAAAACTGAAGGAACCGGGGTTGATGTCTGGCTTCGGCTATCCCGGTTATGATTTTCAGTTGTCTACTGAAATTGATCCAAGGGAATGCTGGGATGGCGACTTAACAAAGGTAATGACAGATTACGCTCTCACCTCCTGGCTATTGTGTCAAGTTGTAAGTAACTGTCTGTAGTGACCTTGCTGTCGACAAGATGTAAAACCCACTCATTCAGTCATTCTTTACGCGAAATTATATTTATCTTGTTTTACCAACCTTAACATAATATAACCACTTGAAACTTTACATTTTACCGTTATAACCATTTATTTAAAATATTGGCTAATCACAGTCATTAATATATTCAAAATTAGCTTCTAAGCATGTTCGCAAAACAGTTATGATAAGTGGGATGGTGCGGTGAGATATGTCCTGTAAGGAAAAAATACTTACGTCGTATTCAGAGAATGTTCGCATGCAGTAGTACAGTTAAGTTGATGTGTCCCTTAAAATTCTCGTTGTAAGTTACTGTCGTTGCTTATTGAGGGAAGGAAAACTATGGAAGAAGTATGGAGTATAGTGGTGCTCTAATGTGGAACATTTTCCATGATTGTGACACTCCAACTAGCTGAAGTAATATTCGTCCTTGTTTTCAATATGGAAGGCATTACCTTACGTTAACTTTTAACCATAACTATACGCATTTATGTGGTTATTTTAATATAATGTAGTTTTAGCAGTGACAGCAAATGTCACTCTAAGGCCTCGGTTACACGGGCCTCGGAACTAGTTTAAATGTAACTTGCTCAGCCGTACGTGTGGTCACACGGTGTCTGAAGTAGTTCATATCGTTGCTGCTTCCTATTCAAACTGAACAGGTTGTAAAGGTTCTTCATTTAAACAACAATCTTAATGCCTTGCTGTGATTGGCTCGTTAAACGTCAACAAGCATTGCACACAAGATGGCTGACAACCCCGTGTCATGTTGCAGCAGCGGAAATTAAGTTATTAAAGTGTTTTTTTTTTGCTACGTATAAGTAAAAATAGTTTCGTATTAAAATATGAGCCCTTCAATATATTTGCGACGGAAAAAGAATGAATGCCATTTCCAGGATTCTTGTATGCATGAAGCAGGCACGTGGTCGTTCGCAGTAAAAGTAACTTTCAAAAATCCTTGCCACGTTCCATAAAGTGTAATATTGATATAAATGTTTTGTGTCACGAAGAATTTTTGTCACCACATAACACATTGCACCAACATATGAGTGTTACAAGCTTTGGTACGGGGTAAGTAGAGTTTTCAAAATGTTATGTTTATCGCGACCGACGCAACTTTTAATATGTAAACAAGTGAGTTCAAAACATATAACGTAAATTTGACGTGTCCCCTGCTACTTTCCTCTGTTTACCTTTTGTACATAGGTTAAACGGTTAAACCAAACATAATCTCAAAACAATATACTGTCGTAACAAAACACAATCGATTTTGACTGCGACAATCGAGTAACGTGTAACCACGCGAACGTGTTCACTTCTGCAGCTATACACCGAACGTGTTTAAAAATGGCTTAACTAAAACCTCTTTCGGTTATCTACTGCAGGCCGCCGTGTAACCGCGACCTAACTGTAGCCCTTTTCGTTTCATTTTTTTGTTACTTAATCTACAGAAGCAGTACTAAATACACACTGACAATTTTGATAATAATTATAATCCTATAATTACATGTTCATATTTATGACAATAATTTAAAAATTAACAAAAATTCATGCAAAGATAATAGTAAGATCTTAAGAAAGTAAAGAAAATGTTACAAGTTAAACCGAGACAGTCCAGACGTATGGAGAGAAGATGAAGAGGCGACGAAAAAATGGACAGAACCAGTTCGCAGGAAGAAAAAACAGTTCGAGAATCAATCAAGCAGAAAATATTCATTCCTACGCCATCAGTAATTGTAAATGTGACAGCTGGAATTAATTAACATTAAAGAAACATGGACCGGTCTCGCCAAGCAGTGGTAGGTGTTGAAAATAAAGTGCTAGGCGGCCCAAGTTTGACGACGTCGTATGGCGGGTTTTGTGCCAGGTTGCAAACTGGTTCGGCACATATAGTTTCAGTTCCCAAGAATATTTGGTTAAAACCATAAATTTGGTGAAGTAAAATGGTGAACTATATGACTGTCTGGCGCCTATCTTAAAGGTGAATCATACAACCGCTATTACGTACAGGAAAAAAGAGGGATACTCTGTAAGTTGTCGTGTACACATGTATGAGAAATAAAGATTTTGTCCTTTCACGTGAACAAGCCAATATACTTACTTTCAAGACGATTTCATTCAGGTAATGCATGAAAATTATGGCAAATCCTTCGCGTATTTTAATTTGTTTTAATATTCGAATGATTGGAATAATTGTTTATATGAGCAGTGTGCTCGATATGATTCTGATTTCTCGCACTTTACTCACAGGTCTATAATGTTATTATACATTGGACGGAAGTTTTATGAAAGAGAGACCGTGATGAATTTGTGCACGGTTGTACTCGTGTGGAGAACATGAAAGAAAACCACTGAATATGTGGGTTCCGTTATCTTTATCACGGTGCCATAAAACTACTAGGTCGTTCCCAGAATTCTCATCTTGCACACTGCATCGCGACGAGAGAACGTGTTCATTGCTCGCTGCAACAAGAATTATAGTGAAACATGCGTGTGCCGGTAGTAACAACCGTTCGTCGTCAACAAATACTTCGCACAAGCTAGCTTTCAATACCATGCCTGCTCTTCTACAGCTGTCCTTTGATTATTCGCCGCCCATCTTTATGATAAGTTTAACATGAAGTACGACTGGCTTGACAAGTATGGACGACTTGATGCATACGCCCTCTGACGTCACATCGCAGGGGAGAGTACTGTGGGGAAAAAGCTTGTTTACAAACATGTTGATTTGTTGGTTGGCGATGGTAGAAACCAAAAATGTTGTGCACTTATAGACTTGCATCCAATAGTACTAAATATTAGTTTAAATGTCATTGTTATGATACGCCATAAGATCAATGTTTACTTGAAAAGCGGCAAATTCCAAATAAATAATCAATTTCGTTGACATACATTTCGTTCGAGATATGTGAAGCCAAACGCCTGTATGAAGGTTATGATTGTTTTCGGTATCCGTGGAGGTAGGAATTGTATCCCACACCTGACTGAAGCTCCGCCTCATTTCAAGTCTTCCGTTAGAGCCGCTTATTTCTGCAGAAAATAATTCTGCACCAATGTGTTTCGATGCCTTATTTGTAAGCCTGCAGTTCTGCTTCATAGTCGATGATTGGACGTTTTTAGCTCTCAGCGTTTAGGGATTGTACCCGCAAATCACAGACGAGTGGTAACCTCGTTCAGATTGGTGCAGAAATTTGTGACATTTCTCTTCGTAGACGCGCTGCCAATAAACATGAGTAACGATACATGAATTTCGCCGCTATATTCTAGGTCAGGCTGAACGCCAACGCCATATACTTCACTGCAACTTCTGTAATTGTACGACGGTTGTCTCGACACACATTTGACTAAAGCAAGCCGGTAGTAAATAAGTAAATAATTCACAGCGCTACCACGTGCTACCCGCTACTAGCCAATGGATTCTCGATGTTGGCCAGAGCGTGTACATGACTGAGAAATATACGCTGCTGCCAGATGAATATGCGAGAATCACGCACCTCTGAACAAGAGGGACCGTGTTATGGGGCACGCGCACAATCTGCAGGTCACTAAACTAAAGGAATGTTCTTGTCAACGGTTCAGAGACGCGAGAGAGGTAAGTGGGTGGGGTCGGTCACAGCTCGTTGCACAACGTAGTCGACTGTGGGTCGTTGCTCAAGGTCACTAGGCCTGTGTCAAGTACGTCTGTCCTGTGTCGCGCAAACGCCGACATTCACCTCAGTACTGCCGTCAACGTCTAGTGCGTCTCTCGTCTGTACGTCTAAGCGCCCATGAAGAACCCTCTGAGGATGATGAAGTTTGTCGGTAAGCCACTGCCCCAAGTGTGCATTCATCTGCCTGTGTATCTTTCTGTCTGTGTTTGTCGTCGTAGTTGGAACACTTGGCGAGTTCATGACCTCCAGGCTACGTTCCACTCTACTATATATTCTCGCCCGAGCAGCAGCTGTCTGTCATATGTTCACGTCTGTGACTCTGCTTCGTATTCATGATTGCATGATTGTAACTCTCAGTGTCTTGATGTTCTACCTGCAGATCACAGATATACGTTGTCTCAGTAACCTTGCCCTCAATGCCAATAAGCATGAAGCACAGCTTCTGATGTGTACGTAAAGCAGTGAAGCAAGTTCTTGCAAGATTGTTTTCGCCAATATTCAGTGGCTCTAGCAACTGACTTACAAGTTGGCTAGGGATCACGTACTGAACATTGATGGAATTGTTTTCTCGAGTTCAGATAATTAGTAGTCGAGAAGTTCCGCGCACGTATTTTAAGAACAACTTGGGTTCAAATTACGGAAACAAACATTTCGCGAGTTGAACAAGCTGCGTGTTAGAATCCACTGCCCTGTGTATATTCGAGCCATGGCCATTTGCCAATTATCTGCTACTCTCTGGAACAACATGCAACGTTCAAATAGACAAAGCTCGAGTGTAAATAGGACAATTGAATTGTTATGTGCGGGTGCGAATTTTCCAAAATATCGTGCTACCTGTGATGTTATTGTTGCTTCTCAATAAAATAACAGCTAATTTCTAAACATCTGAGGCTCTAGAATGTATAGTACAGTGAAATATAGCCTGCAGGTATTTGAAAGAGCAAAGAGTTCATGTGCCTCTTATTGACCTGCATGCTGGACTCTATTGTCGTATTTTTAGAGCTTCGGCTGTTTGTTGATGGGCAGCTACTCCAGAGAGTAAAGAGTCTTATTCCAGGTCTGGCTGTACGGGGATTCAGTTCCGGTCCTCGTGAGGTTTGTTGTTGATAGAGGCAGGATATATTCTAGGTTGGGTTGAACGTCAAGCACGTATACTGCCCTATCACATCTGTGACTGGACGACAGCTGTACTGAGATGTCTTCCTCGACTACAAGCCATCCCGCGTGTTACATTGTATATTTAAGAAGGCCGCCTACCGCACGCTTAAAATGCGTTGCGGCGTGTTCGTAAACAGGTTTTACTACGGAAATATTTCACGTGTGCCCATTGTGCCAATGTACTAAAAGAAAATACACTTCAGACAAGGTCGGAACCTCATTGTTAGAGATGATGGTTTATCGCGGGAAAAGTTGACTGTTTGATGGATTTCAATACACGCCCAGCTTACCAGAAGATTATTGGCTTTAGCTTGTACGTGGAGCTGTTGTCCTATTTGACTGAGCCAATAAGAATCCCGATATTGTAATATTGGATGCCTGGTATTGGTCTGCAGACAGCTAAGTTGTGTCAGTGTTTTCAAGGCTATCTTGGTACAAAACATTTTCGCGATATACCATCATCTCTACTCATTGTTAAGACGCCACGCTCATTAAAAACACAGTTTCTAAGCCCTCCAGCATGTCTAAAAATGACCTTTTCAGACTGCCGTACTTCAAAATGTACTAAGTGGATGTATACGAAACTCAGATTGCGATAGGCACTGAACTTAGTTGCAGACTTTCACTCAATAACATAATATTGTCACCGCTTAGTGTCCCATAGTAAAAACCGTTCGGCGAGAACCTTGCACGCTGGTTCAGCGCTTGGATCATTGAGGCGACGCGGCATTTGATGCGCACTTCAAGGTCGACCTCACAGCTACGTCGCTTTTGAGCCTCTCACGCGCGGGTAGGCGGCGTCCTTGAGTACATGAAACTGAATTTCGTTTTTCATGCAAAGGGCCTATTGTTTACGTTTCGAAGCAGCACACGATAAAGTAAAATATAATTTTTTTTTTTTTAATATATCCTCCTTGCAGACATCGAACTTATTTTAAATTTATTTTCGTTACTCGTCGTATTAATTATTTGACAACTGTTAAAGTATTCTATTTTAATTTTTGTATTTCGAATTTTAATATATACTATTCGTCATTTTCGTTCGCGTGAAAATAAGTGTTATATATTAATAAAAGACCTGGGAAACTATATACACTCGTTTAACATCCACTGAAAGAGTTCCCTAAGCAGACGTCACTCGCATACATAGAGTAGGTTGCGTATAATCTTGTGTACGTGGAAGTTATGCAGTCTTGCGAAGAGTCGCTGATATGACTTTTCCTGTGTAACAATTGTTTGCTCGTGTTCCTGCATCGCCGTACATAACTCTTCCGTTCTAAGTTATTGTCTATAAGACATTACGTTTTACGTTAGTCCTATCGGGCTTACCGTTATATGAGACTTTGAAAATAGTAAACATATCCAAATATATTATTTTAGTGCTTCGGCCATAGGCATCTTTAGTAGAAGGCTGCGACCGTAGATCTAACAACCCTGCAAGGAAGGAACATATTAACACTTCTTTGAGCTCTCCAAATGCAATGTGTGTTTTCTACCAACAAGGAACAGTTATTTGAGCTCTCGTATTTCAATGACTAAGCCAGTTTGTCCTACGTACAGAGAATCATGGAAAGACACTGCCACAGATTAGGGCTGTGTCCGAACTCGCCTCAAATATGTACTTGTGTGCACCTACCCCCGGAAGTGACATCACAAGGGCTGTCCGAACTGGAAGTGAAGTACGTAAGTACGCAAGGGAACGAATGTGTGTACTTCTCGCGCCCCTCAAGACCTTCATGCGTCGCCATCTTAGTATTTGCAGGTTAACGTGGTAAACAAAGCACAAACTTCTAGATGGCTGCTTCGACTCTGTTTGTTTGTAAGTACATACAACTAATACATTTACTAGAATTATTACAAATAACCAATTCTTAGGTTTTAATTACATAAATTATATTAACGATTGTATATCATGCTTACTGCTAGGAACCAGGTTATGATCTCGTATGCAGTCATGTTTTGTCATGTCAAATTAATGGTTTTTTTTTCTATTTGATAGAATATCATAATTTTACATTGTGCATTAATATTCTGCGAAGAAAGACTGATGTTACCTTCTACGCCGTCGTTCATCACTGACGAAATCATAACATTTCATGAAAATTTTGAGAAATACTTCTGGCTAGTTGATTTAACATACGAAGCCATCAAGGATCATTCGTCTAGTATAGATCAGGGGCAAGTGAAGTACGCAGGGGTAGAAGTACAGAAGTGCATACCTGTGAATTCGGACACGGCCTAGATAGTAATAAAGACGTGAAATGACGTGGCGGCTTATTTGATACATACTAACTTGGCCGCTTATTGGCTGCCCGAAGCCCCTTGTCTGGTTGGCTCCTACATGTATTCTATTGGCCTGGCTGCCGGCTAGCAGGATAGCCGCCTTACCCTGATTGGGCGGTAGGTGTTTCCGCCATTTTGTTGGCCAGCGAAGCCATTTTGCTGGCGTGTGTGACTGATTCCGCCGTCCTACCGGCTATTATATTTCTGTATTCCTAAATATTCTGTGGTTCTGCCCTACATTCCGGCGAATCAGGGGAAGCCACTGCCTTTGGCGAGACAAAAGAAGTGTTGAAATGACCCTTACTGGCAGGGTTGCTAGATCTAAAGCCGCAGACTTCTACTAAAGATGGCTATGCTTCGGCGCACAGTCTCGTGAAAGTAAAGGAGTAAAGTACATAACGTAATTTGTATTTCAATCCTTTGGTTACCTTCCCCTTGAAGACTTCTCTGAAAACATCACTGTACTGGTGGCGCTGTCATGATGAAGCGGTCATCTCAGTAGCAGTGGTGTGTAGGCAAGTGTCCAGACTGAATATCTAATACCGTAGTGAGAACAGCCCTGCTGATTGTAGCGAGTGTGCGGTGTATGATGAAAAGTTGTTTGGCGTGGTGGTGTTTGATGAAAAGTTGCCGGTAGAACGTGCGTGTATCGAGCGAGGGTTGTGCTGGATCTCCGGCACAAAGACTAACTGTAGCAGTTGTTGGCCGAGGTACGTGCTGTGACGAAGCACGCCGTGTCTGATAGATAGCGCGAGTCAATATTTACTAGTTGATTCCCGTGCTCGCGTGCCTTACTTCTCTCCGTGTCTCTTCTATCACGACTTGCTCGAGTTATCTCTGGAATATTTACCACGTCAGTCCTTCCATCAGTGTGTTGTATCGTGATGTCCGCTGTGTGCCTGTGTTTCTCGTGCGAGTCATCAATATTGTTTACAACGGGAATTATTGAATAAACTGCATTTCAACGTAGTATATACGTGTCCAGCGTCCTTTCTTTGTTATTCGTGTGTCTAATCAGATCTTGGTGTGATAACAGTGAACGTTTGTTATTCGTCCGCAGACATATTTAACCATGTGATATAATAGTCGTCAATCACGTAAAGCACGAAATATGTTAGGCTGTTTTTTCTTGGCACTAGAGATTTTTATATTTTCCGCTATATTTATGTCATTACTATAGGGACAGTGCTAAATCACGGGTAATTTACTGTTAGCTAGGTTACAATTCACCTGCCCGGCGTTCTTCTGTTGTCATTTTTGTATCTGCATTTGACTGCGGCCAATGAGAATTCGAGCACGCCACAACATGAATGTATGTGATTCGTCTGAGATATGATAAACGATGTCGTGTAACCGTCGCCCAGTCGTATGAGACGCAACACGTTGAAGTGCTCAATAATCTTGGTTCTTGACTTTCTCGTAAATCATAACTTATTTATTTTCTTCTCGCAATCTCTACTCGACCTTTTCAGTCGCGCGTTGTCTTGTGATTCCTTGTGTTTCAAGTAAGAAACAACATGATCAATACTGCTAAGCGAACAATGAGCTGCATGTTTGTTTCGGCTGCAAACAGTCCCTGTAGCACAATTGTGGTGACGGTCTCATATCCAACAACGTTCTCGTAATATACAGACTGTACTTGTCTAACCCTATGTACAGCACCGGCAATACGTCTCCTTCATGTGAAACACATCCACGTTGTTGTACACGTGGACCTGAAGTGTCCGTATTCAACAGCAGTCCAAGTGCCGTACTTCAGTCGAGGTGAGAGCTCTTTGTTGACGTAGAGTAGTAACTGTTCTTATTGTTTGCAGTGCTTCAAATTTGTTTCGTTGTAGCCTTGTTACGTAATACTGCTCACGTCCGAGCCATACCGGACCACGTAAAGTACAACATATAAACTTTAGAATTATTAGCTTTCCTTTCCGCCTACATGCTTTCGTCTTTTCATAATGTGCTCTCTTCCATGCATGTATCAAGGATTCTGGTCTCACTTTGTTTTTCCGCTTGGCCAACTGCCTAGTCGTCAATATCAAGCCTCTGTCTAAAAATGTTTGTACCTTCAACGTCTTATTGTTTTATTAGCTTCCTTTAAACCGTCTTTATATTCTTTAGTGTGTGTAGACAGGATGTTTGGTAATTATAGGTACAAACGAAAGAGGTGTGTTGAGGTCGATGAAACAAGCAAATAATGCTAACAAACATAGTTCTGGAAACCAATGGTCATCCCAATATGACACATGACACGACAGGAACGCTATAATACCAGTGTTACCGAGGATCAAAACGTCAAAGTGCTGCACATATGGACGAAGACATGACAACAAGTGATCGAAATGGCCGCCGTTCGTGTGAAGGCAGGCTTCAGCACGTCTTCGCTTCGATGCCCGTACACGTTCCAAAATTCCAGGTGTGTTCCGAATGCAGTGGCAACCATCCACGATGTGTTCCTGTAGTTCGTGGACACTACGCAGCCATACTGCAGTTGCTGTTGACTGTGGGAACTGGTGCGTGATACAGACGGCGGTAACAGTGTTGCAACATTGCCGTGTTAGCACGTGCCCATACATCGTAACGGGAAAACCGTCGATTTTTCTATACCTTTGTTTATTAGCATTATTTGCTTGTTTCATCGTCATCGACACACCCCTTTCGTTTGTACCTTTAGTTACCAAACATCCTGTGTGTATATTTGTCCACTAGCTGCTACTCAGGGGAACGACAGACAATGAACGAATAGACGGGGCTTGAGTATGCATAGTACCATGGATTCTAGTCTACAGGTCATTGAATTCGCAAAATGTTCCAGTCCCTACCAATAACAGACATAAAATATTACAATACAGGGATTCTTATTGGCTCAGTCAAATAGGATAACAGCTCCACGTACAAGCTAAAGCCAGTAATCTTCTGGTCAGCTGAACGTGTGTTGAAACACAGCAAACAATCAAGTTTTCCCCCGATAAACCAGCATCTCTTACCATCATGTCTATCTATAATCAAAGTTTTACTCTCCGAGTCTACTGGTTGTCCACTACACTTTGTAGGCGTTATCTGTCGAGCTTACTAATAAACTATTCTCATGAACTATCCCTTTAGTTGTAATTCTAGTGCAGGTTTATGTGTGAGAATCTGCACACACCAACTCTCGTGTTGGCACACACACATGCATAACGCGCACACTTCTGTTTCAAGTGTGCCAAGGTTAAATGAGAACATGATGGTGGCGAATAAAGTGGCTTTCCCAGTGCAGTGCTCGCGTGGGAGAATAAGTCGCTTGCCCGCCCACTTTCACAGTGAAGTATTTTATATTCCTGCTCGGGTTGTGTGTGGCGTTTCTTGCCTCATATGCTCGCTTCAACTGCCCTTATTTTGGTCTGTCAACTCGGAAATGTTTCACTCTGACGTGCGAACCGATATATTTAATTAGTTTAGTAACGGCGAGTTTTGCAACACAAGTACGTCTGTGTTATATTCGTTGTGTTGTCTTGTCTACAACTATTTCTGTCGCTGTGTTCATTTATATTGTTCTGTCTTTGTCCTCCTTCCTCGGCATTTTTATCCTCCTATTTGGTCCTTGTCTGTGGGTTTTTTTTTTTTTTTTTTTGTTTTTTGCGTGCTTAAGAGGGCATGGTACATAATTCAACGCTAAAAGCATTAATCTATAACTGTAGGTTGGTTGAAGCCAATTTGTGAAAATTAAACAATAGCAATCCTAGACAATAGTTTTAAGCAACGTTTTAAACAAAATTGTTTCCAGTGTTACGAACTTCTGAGGCACAATCTCTGACGCCGGAACTTCGTGCATTTAACTGCGGTGCAAGAGATCACGCGAAACGAATTAGTAATTCTGGATAAATATTTTTTCATAAAGTTAGCAAATACCATTATCTAGGATTGTCGTTGAGTATTTTATCCATATTGGCTTCGAAAAAAGCGTAGAAATGAATTGATTTTTTCAGCGTTTATTTATCTACCTGCACTGTTAATGTATCCACTATATTTCCATCCATTTCTTGTATTTTTTTACTACAAACATTTCTGGCCTTCGTTTTTTGTTCCTCATTTTCTCGTGCTATGTTATTTTGTGTAACTGTTGGTTGTCTACGATTCAACGACATTCACTAGCAATAACATTTGTAAAACATTACTTCTGTTTGTCTTAAGTACGAGGATAGGCAGATAGGCCGCGGTACATGACGTCTAAATAAGTTTGTTATTTCTATGTTACTGACTGACAGCATTCCAGGATGTTTATAACGAGGCGTTGGCTAGATGAAATAATGGTACTTCTTTGAAACCAAGGTTAGCCAAATTATAAATCGGGAATTTTTTGACTGTCTGTTAAAATTTGACGCCTTATGAATAAGGGAAGGAATAATTGGCGAACTCGGTGACCGATGAGTAGAGATAATGGTTTATCGCGGGAAAAGTTGACTGTTTGATGGATTTCAATACACGCCCAGCTTACCAGAAGATTGTTGGCTTTAGCTTGTACGTGGAGCTGTTGCCCTATTTGACTGAGCCAATAAGAATCCCGATATTGTAATATTGGATGCCTGGTATTGGTCTGCAGACAGCTATGTTGTGTCAGTGTTTTCAAGGCTATCTTGGCACAAAACATTTTCGCGATATACCATCATCTCTACCGATGAGTTATAATCTACTGTCCTATATGCATACTCGAGCCCGTATATTCGTTCATTATATGTTGTTCCAGTGAGTAGCAGCTAATGGACAAATGGTCGGGGCTAGTGTATAAATACGATAATGGATTCTAACATACATGACGTTGACTCGCGAAATATTCCTTTCCCTACTTATGGATACAGGTACAGGCCCCTGTTTCACGCGATAAGATTGTTGCAACACTTTGTTTCAGTGCCTCGTGTGCACATCTGCAGTCCTGCATCGTGGTCAATGATTGCATGTATCTATCTCTCAGTGTCTTGATGTTCTACTGGCTAATCACAGACGTGTGGTGTCTCAGTAACCTTGCTATCATTGGCTCAGTCTCTGAACAAGGTCACGCTGCCAATAACCATGAAGCACGGCTGCAGATGTGCATGTAAGGCGCTGAAACAAACTGAGGGAAAAATTCTTTTCGCGAAAAACTCGTGGCCCTGAGTATACGACGCTTTACGCCCAACATGACGGCGAGCCAATAGTAATCCTCAAATACTGGAGAGGCGAGGCTCCGTGTGAACATGCATGACATCAAAGATGTTAGAAGGGTCCAGATGGAGCATGTCGCCGGGAATTGTAACCAAACAAACGCTTGACGAGGCTGGTATCAATATGGCTGACTAACTAAAAAATTTAGGAAATATTAGTTAGGAGGTCTGTAAACAGGGCTAAAATATAGAGTTTCTAACCTAAACAACCAATTAAAGAGCATTATACATTAATTTACCATAGAAAATACCTGTCTGATGTGTACTTTTGAGGTTAAAGCAGTATGGCGGCTGGAAAATTTGGTGGCTACCTCTCCCTCCTCTTGGCTTCAATCCCCTCCCCCTTATTCAGACCTAAAGCAACCCCCGTGCATGACATAGTGGTGACTGGCTTCCTTCAGGAGCGGTAGCCAGTGAAATAACGACAGCTTGTCTAGTGCTTACAGGCTTGTGAAGTCCACCCTGAAGGTCAAACTTATAGTGAATAGAATTGTTTCCATTCATGCAAAAAACTTATTTGAACATAGATTCAGAAAATACTGCGTAATACAGGTTGTCTTTTCGTCTCTTGCCATTTCATTTACAGCAGCTACTGTTTATAGTTTTTAGATAAGGGGCCTACTTATTTATAGTGGAAGGAACGTTCTTTAAAAACCGTCTAAGGTTTCCATTTATGCGTGGATGAATATATCTCAGTTTAATTCACGGATTTGCATTCATTTACATAGTAGATCGTTAATATGGGAAGTGTTAAGCTGAATTTAATCTTTGGCCAGAAATATACAGTCCCTCAAGCTTTATTTTATATTTTCTTTCTGAAAAATTAGTAGGGACGCGTCAAGAACTGGGCGTGAGGCCGGTTTCCTAAGCAGATAGGCCCGAGTCGTGACGCGCCTTGATAAATAAGTGAGGTTTTCAGTTGTCCTGTCCTTCGGGGCCATTTTAGCCTCATCCTTCAACTCCAAGTGTTTCCTGCGGAACAGTGCCGTTTCTCGTCGGATTTTCTCGACGATCTCCCGTTTATCACTTCCACACTCGCCCCCAGTAGCGCAGAATACCTCGCTGTCATGCGGCTCCTCAGGCTGCCGAGCGATGTGCAGAACTTAGACCGTTACAGTAGTATTAGAAAACTGCTCTGCTGTAGAGGATACAACTGAGGCCAGCAGCATGCTTGTACCAATGACATATTTCATTTATCTAACAATAATAATTTTACTACCGGTTACCCAACACATAGAACATAACTTTCATTAATAACTCAAAAATCTAAGAATTTACGGACCTACGTTTGATTTTTTTTTTTTTTTTTTTTTTTTCATGTTTTGGTGTAAGGAACACACCTCCCAAGTTTATAAAAGAATTTTTGAAATATCCTGTATATCACGTTATCAAGGTACAATCTGTACTTAAGACCTCTGTAAGTTCATGTCAGTGTCGTAATTAGCTTTTGACTTATTGTACGCCTCTTGGTGGTTCCTGCATCGATAGCAGTAAAGAAGGTAAATGCAGGCCACGTGGTGTGGTAGCCCTGCGTCACTGAGCAGCCAATGAGCAGCTGCTGTCTGCTTAAATGTTTAGACATTCTTGGAGGCTAGTGTACAGGACATCTAACCCGCCAATGTTATCAATCTCTGTTTACTTTGCATACCACAGATACGTTGTTTTGTGCCGGTAAACATAGGCGAACAATGGCAAGCTCTAGAGATTATGTCAGACACACGCGATTTTAAGACATGTTACCTTCAATCTATGTTTACTCTAAGACAATACATTCGCCGCAAAGTGATATTTTACCTCTTTAGGGCTTAGAGTATGACCTGGTAACAGTTTGCAAATTACGTTGATATCATGCTATTTTTAATTTGGCCTGTATGGTTGCAAGAGTTTAAAAAAGTATTATTTATGTAATTCTACGATTGAAGTTCATGAAAGGACTCGACTAATGCTATCGTTAAACTGTTTACCAGATTATGTTATACTCCACATCATAGTCAAAGATAAATTTAAAATTTGGAGAAAATAAGTTGCGGTAGATATAAATGCAACCAAGATGCCAGTGGGTATTCCGCCAGGAAAAATAGTAACCTAAGGTGGCTGCCTGGGTGAACGCATTTTGTACGTTGGAGACCTAGAAGTGTGGAAGCTATATGGGCAAGACAGCACGCACATCACGCCTCAGCCTCGCCTCTATGCACTAGTCACTATACTGCAGTCTTCTCCCAGACAACTGCCCTCTATGAGACATTCAATTGTGACCATATCACTCTATGAAGAAATATTAAATATAGAGATGTATTGTACACGCCTATACCTTATCAAACATTCTGCGCCAAGATGTACATGCCTAAAAGTGACCTTGAAAACGCCCATCTTCGCTGTTGGCTGCCGCTAGAAAATATACTTTTAAGGGCGCGGTCTGCCGCAATTTTCTTCGCCATGTTTTTATTTTTCATTTGAACAAGATATTTTATTTCTTATTTTAGACACAAAATGAGACTAAATTTGGCTTTATGAAATTTTTTATCTCTCATAGTTTTCGCGTAATGGCTTGTTAAAGTCAAAATTTGCATGTTTCCGTTTTAAGGACTACACTAAAACCGACTGACTTACAAAACTGAAAAAAATTCACGGTGGATAAAGAAATCTCAGGCAATAATTTCACGCACATAAAAACAAAGAATAAAAATTGTTTGTAAATAAGTAAAAACGCTGAAATTTAAAATTCTAATTTGAAAAACTTAATAATTTCTTTAAAAATACAGAAACATTTTATTTTGTGGTTAAACATAGTTGAATTTGTAGCCTACAACATCGTTATTCACTGTGAATTTTTTTAGTTTGGTAAGTGAATTAATTGGCTTTAGTGTCGTCCATAAATCGGAAACATTCAAATTTTGGCTTTAACGAGCCATTACGCAAAAACTATGCGAGATAAAAAATTTTTACTAGAGGAAAATGTGGTCAATTTTGTGTCTAAAACAAAAAAATAACCGGTACAAATATAAAAAATAAAAACATGGTGATGAAAATTGTGGTAGACCACGCCCTTAATGCGAAGTGAAATGTTCTTTAACTGTTATTCCTAAACAGACGTCATCTTGTGCGATGAGCAGTTTTTGAATAATCTGCTAACGGCTGGAGTTCTGTATACCTCTCGGCGAACTGGGCGGACGGCCATCTTGTGTCAGAGAGCAGAAACAAGAGAAATGATAAGAGCTGTCACTGTGGAGTGGACGTGTTCGCTGACAACAAGGAACGACGCAGGCATTGTAGGGTCTCGTGACAATAAGGTCCCTTGTGACAGGATTAACAAGCAGACAGCTGGCCTCTAGTAGATTGCCTGTCCTTGTGGCCCACTTCTGCCTTATATTCCTTCACATACCTTTGTGAACTTTACTCCTTTCAAATCCCTGCCCGACTTGCATCAGTCCGTTCAGAGAGGAATCATTTCAAGTTTTAAGGTAATTAGATAAAAGAGCTTTACGTCTCGTCATTATAGACTATGGCGACACACAACTTTGTACAATGACAGGAGCTGGGAGAGGAGTCGGCCATGGCCTTTGTTGAGGCATCATCCCAGCATTCGCCTGGAGCTACTTCAGGAAACCATGGGAAACCGAAATCAGGACAGCCGGAGTCTCCCGGATGCGGGTCCAACACGTTACTGATGCACCACCTCGCTCGGTTTCAAGTATTAAGGGTAACCACCCACTAATTGCATACAGCCTTTTTCCCGTTATGTGATATAGTAATGTTTGCATGTAAGTGACTGTGTTTTAACCTTATTTTCGTACAATTTAGATGACAATAATTTACGAGAATATTTCGTGTTTGGAAGACGATTGTATGACATGGTTTATCTTTTTACAGACGAATCACAAGTGTTCAATAGTGGCACAGCAGAGGTAGCACTGACCCAGTCAAATGGGGACTCGCCTATAACGACAGAAGAACATCAACGAGACACACACTGAAGCCGGGCAGACTGTCAACTTTTACAGCGATAAACTAGTATCTCTACTGATAATACTTATCGTTTTTTTTAAACGTGGTTTTACCCCACACCGTTTTCTATATCTTGTGAAATAAAGCATTTAAATCTTGCACTCCGAGATCATATTACTCCTACGAGTTCAGGGGGATGGTGTGCCAAAGCAGTACATTTTCACAATTTTCGACATAACTTTTCCCCCTCGCTTATTATCGAAAATCAAGGTTAGACAATCCGGAAATGATACTTTTGTACAACTTATTACGTTACTACGTAGACACAGACAGTCTTATTTTTGAAGCAGTGATGGCAGATAGGAAACTGAAACATTTTTCCTATCTGCCATCAGTGCTTCAAAAGTAAGAAAGTCTGTGACTATGTAATAAAGTAAGAAGGTGTACGAAAGTGTAATCTACGGATTGTCGAACCTTGATTTTCGATAATAAGCGAGGGGAAAAAGTTATGTCGAAAATAGTGAAAATGCACTGCTTTGGCGCACGATCCCCCTTAAGCTACACTATAGAACAAAATGTTCGCCATTTTTCTCAAGGATTCGCTTACCGAAATATTTGAGGTTAATTTCGTAACATTCTGTCTGTACTTAAGTGTGTATTTACAAACCTTTAGAGCTGAGACAACCAAACATATTTGACGTATGAAAATAATTTGTTGGACAGGCGAAATGGTTTTGTCAACTCGAATACTTAATTATTTTAAATCGACATATTTTATGGTGCATTATTTGAACAATTTTTGCAACGGGCTTGTAAGACTACCTGAACAATTATTTGGAACATTCCACTGCTGGCAAATAATGCGAAGTATAATAATACCTCAATAAAAAAGTAAACATGAAAATATTATTTTAAAAACCAAAACCAGATCAGTTGACATTAGATGATTCTCGTTTTAATTTTTGATTATTTTTGTTAATGTATTTTAGACGCAGAGTAGTAACGTTTGCTCTCAATAGCTTTCTATCAAAATAATGGTTCGATTAATAAGCTTCCGGTGTTGTATGTGTCGTTCTGCCAAAACAAAATTATGCTGACTTTTTTTTGCCTAACGCAAACGTAAAAACGGTCGACGTGTTTTTAGGTTTACCGTTTGTGATGTAACTCACTGAAATATATTAATTATACAGTTTAAATGTTGGATTTTTAAATGGAGAACGATCTGGGCGAATTAGTGATTTTAAATATGCATCGTTTTTACTTAACATGCGCGCTCTGCACTGTAGTACGCACGAACAGGTTCGCATTTTGAATAACGGTCCTGTACAATCCGAGCAAATTAAACCCACCCCTTTTCCCTCGATGTTTGCTATATCCCTCATTAACTTCCAATTGTCTACGCCAATATTCACCCAGCAGTTTTCCAACTGAGTCAATAAACCAGTCCATATTATACGCCAGGCAGTTCCCAATATCGACCATGCTGTTTAATGTCAATAGCTGGGTAACGATACGTGATATGAAGCAGTGTGAGAAGATAATGAACTAAAAGTATAACAAATAAGCTCGTTCGGTTGTTAATTAAAAACGTCAATTACGGCGAAGAGCGGGTGGTAGTCGAAACCACCAGAGGTATTAATTTTTCAATAAATTCAACGTGTTCGTTCGGTCAGTCGCCAGCATTTCGTCCGAGAGCTCGTACGTTATACTCCGGCTGAGGTCATGTTTTTAACGATTTTTTTTTATTTTCTGTACCTATGCATAATCCTCAAGTTTTTAACTTATGTATATATTATCCTCGAGTATATTACGATATTATTAATAAAGAAATATCGTGGTTAGAAATGGTGGTTTATCGCGGGAAAACTTGACTGTTTGCTGGGTTTCAATGCATGTAAAGCTTACCAGAAGATTACTGGTTTTGGCTTGTACGCGGAGCTGTTACCCTATTTGACTGAGCCAATAATAATCCCGCTATTGTAATATTTGATGCCTTCACCCAATCGTATATGTTGCAATTAACTACAGCGTTTTCAAGGGTACGTTGCCACAAAACATCTTCGCGATATAACATCATCTCATCATCTCTAATCATGATCATAACTAGGGGCAGGAATTTTTGGTGAAAAAGATTTTTGCAGCACTTTGTTTCAGTGTCTTACGTGCACACCTGCAGCTCAACTTCATGGCTATTGACAAGAGTCTTTTGTGCAGAGTTGTTATTCATTTGACTGCGCCAATCAGTAAGCAGATAACTGCCGCACATCACGTTTGTGATTTGCCGGTTTAATCTCAAGACACTGGTTGTTACGGCATCCAATCACTGACCACAAAGCAGAGATGCAGGTGCGCACGTAAAGCACTGAAACAAAGTGCTGCCAAAATCTTTTCGCGAAATTTCGAGTCTCTAATCGTAAATTTACAAGACCAGATTCTGGCGGCAGTAAATACTGCACTCTTATATTCAGTTCCTGTTGACTGTTCAGAAACATTAATTTTGTAATTGGTTGGTGATAGCACCGTGGACAATAATATATGCATATTCTTCACATAGCTGGTATTGGGCAAGTTATTTAAATAGTACCGTGTAGTTCCCATGTTAAAGATTTCTAACCTCGTAACTCGTTAAACAGGATTAACACTATCAGATATGTAAAAAGAATAGTTCATACAAATATAGCTGTTTTACGGGTCATGCTCTTGTCTTACAAGCACTGCATTAGGAATTTTATTTCTTTATAGCGAATATGCATTATTTGAACATGCTTTTGAGTAATAATTGAGAATAAAATTCAATAAGATTTCTAAACATTTCTTATAATATTTTATTTATGAGTAAAACGTTTACTGAACAACCCCCTGCCAGTGTTAGGTATTTTGGGCAGTTGTCATAAGCCCTGTGACGGCCCTGAATCCAACTTGGTAACGCTAGTTACATTTTTTTTTTTTTTTTCGAAAAACGCTGTGATTTAATGTTGACAGAAGAATTCTGTAGGTTCGATGACGTAGTTTGTGTATTCTCGGGGATCATTTGTCTTCCCATTGGCTGTAACACTGTTAAGCCGCTAGAATCATCCCTGAGCAGTTCTCGTTACTTTCAAATTTGTTAAGACGTGTCTAACTGGGATTAAATTGTAATAATAGACTTGTTCTTTCGTTTAGACTCTTAAATTATTCTAAAAAAATTGAAGAAAAATTTTGGTGTATGTTTATAGAGCAACACTGGAAGTAGGTAATGCTAAGATGGTTTTTGTTGAATCATACACATAGACATTGGTTCTTGGTGAATATAATGTTGCACGCATTTGTTTCATTGTCATATGTGCATATGCACCTGTGCTTCATGGTTATTGGCAGCGTGTCTTTGTTCAGAGACGTCACATATTTGACTGAACCAATGAGAGCCAGGTTACTGAGACAACACACGTCTGTGATTTGCAGATAGAGCACCAAGACACTAGAGTCTTATCACTAGAGACAGGAAAAATTCGCGTGTTCGCTAGCCTGCAAGAACATGTGTGTATTCAAGCAGACATTATCCGCTCACTGGCTGCTCTATGACGTAGTGATATAGGCCTGTATGTAGTTGCTTCTGTACTATTGGCTGAGCCACTTACATCAAGTGTCTAATAAGTCACGGGCCAACTGCGAGAGTGGCACGAACTTACAGTCACTGGAATTATAGCCTGGTGCTAAAATAAAACGCGAATTTTTCAGATCTCTACTTATCACTGAACATTACTCAACAGATTTGCACATAAGTCATTGAAACAAGTTGTTGCTGCAGCCTTCTATTTGGCAACCCTGCGAACAAGGACATTGCCAAGCATCGCATCTTCTTCGGCAGTGACATTCCTTGGTTCTTCTGTTCTTAGGACAATATGCATACAGGACTAACATGAATCAGGGACAGCCATTGCTGTGGCAGTACGCGAACCTCTGATAATGCTATCCTTGATGTAAGATTGCCACTTTTGAAGTCTATGACTTTAAATTGCAGACCGCTGTGGTAGTTCGGAATATCGTAGTAGTGACCTATTTATGATAGTTTCAGTTTATACTAGAATATATGCACGTTTCAAGGGATAACGTAAATTCTAATGTAGCCTGAATTACAATGATAAAAGGAGATAAATATAACATAAGCCTTAGAAAGACTATTATTCGGCATGTGACTGCGGCGTTCGGCCGGATTGGACGAAATTTCTAATGTTTCTTTAGTTTCGGAGAAAACGCAGGAGAATGAGAGAGAAGTCGCAAATGCTGCTCCTAGCCCTCCGCTGTTGTACTAAAGACAGTGGGATATTATAGAACATGTCTTGTGCAAACAGTCTCCACACCACAGCAGCAATATTGTGCCTGTGCGATTATTCGATACACTTCAACATTATACAGAAGAATATAATACGTTTAGATTAAGACGACCCGCGATTGGCGCAGTGGCTTGAGTACTCATCCCCTCCCCCCAACCAAGGTGATTCGGGTTCGATTCCCGGCCGGGACCGACCCTTGCTCTTCCGCATGTGGGAATCGTGCCGGGCGATGCCGCTGGTCGGCGAGTTTTCTCGGAGATCTCCGGTTTACCCCGCCCCTTCATTCCAGCGTTGCTAAGTACTCGCCCATCACCAGCGCTAAAAATATAAATGTTAAACGCTGGATAAAGTTATTCTGATTCCGTTTATATATAAAGTTAATATTACAGTGCCACTTTTATGACGTTATCGTAGTAGAGAACAAACAAACCACGTGAATGTGAGAACGTATTACTACACTGGGACCCTACAAACACACTCAACTTTTTCTAAGTAATGTACTCTGTCTAATTAATTATTTTTAAGTATCGCATCGACACAATTTTGCTGCGTTACTAAAAGAAAATATTCAATACAAGATTATCGAAATAGGAAATTACATTCAATGTATTGTTTTAGTAAAGATAAGATGGAGGAAATTCTCAGAGGTCCAGTTCTCTGATATGTCGAGCTGCTGCAAGATGAGATGTACAGTACATCTGGCAAGTGTCTTGTCAGTCAGTCATATGACAGCTGCAGCAAAAACTCTGCAGCCAGTTCAATGCCGATGTTTGTTTAAAGTTGATTAAAAAACCTATCTGCGTGACGGCATGGGCAGGTTCCATCATCGCCACTTCTTTGAATGCTTTCCGAACGAAAATAGAGACATCTTCTTTCCTTGAAATACGTTTAAAAATGTTTGTTTTAATGTGGGAGTTAATTCCGTTAAGCCGGTAAATTTACGTAAACAAAAACATTATTAACCTTTCGGCAAAAACTAATATGACTTTTGATTCAGAATTCGCGCACGCTGATTTCTAGTAGCGAAGATGCACGATAACTTCCGCTTAGAGCCAGTGATTTTCTGTGGAAAGAATTCTGCAACAATTTGTTTCAATGTCTTATATGCACATATGTTTCTCTACTTCATGGTCAGTTATAGGAAGTGTTTAAGTTCCGGAGTCTCGGGGTCCTACCTGCAAATCACGGACGTGTGGTGTCGCGGTAACATAGTTCTGGTTGTTACAGTCAAATGGGCCACACCTCTGCCGTATTATATTCTGCCAATAACCACGAACCAGAGTTGCAGGTGTGTACATAAGGCATTGAAACAAGTTGTTGCAGAATTCTTTACATCAAAAATCACTGGCTCTACTTCTGCTTTTCCTAGCAACGTGCATGCTCGCGAATTTAAGTGTGAACTAAGTGTCTCTGGATTATGGCGACGGAGAGGTTATTAACATGCGTATCGACTTAATTTTATCTTCGAACGCGTTGTTTCTTATCTTTTTTTTATTACGGAAGAATACATTCTCGTTAATTGTTCGCTTGATATAGGGTATACCTACAGTACTTAGCATACTAAGGCTTCGAACTTCAGAAGAATAAATATGTTAAACAATGTTTTGACTAATGAACTAGTATGTTATACAATGGTCACTATTGCTGAAACGACACATGTCTGCTCTCTGTTGGTAATCGAGTGAACTACATGTACAGATCTTTGCCGTGTTTGTGAAGTCCACAAATTGGTTTATCTCGGTATTAAGGTATATCACGCTGTAGAACATGATACTCGCAGTTTTTACTCTCTGCAATTATGGTTGGGCTTACAATGTGTTACTTCTTTATTATCTGAGAGTCGTCCATGTTGTATGAAAAGAGTGTTAAGTGCGTTGTCTACCGCATAGTCATAGCGAGATCAAAGCTAGGGGTAAACATGTAAATTATATAAATAATATCCGGCTCAATACATGTTGAACTTTTTGCGTGGTGTTTTTAATACCCTGGAATCTATGAGCAAGTATGCCGAAGTATTTTCACTGTTCTCATACCAACATTTATTTTCCGTTTATTTTTATTACTGTAGCAATATTTTCCTTTTATTGATGCAGAAAATTGTTTGCGTTCGCAAGTAATATTTAATATAACTGAGCACCGGTGAATACATGTATATCCCTGTCTCAGCTAACAACACGGTTCTCGGGTAAAGGCATTGGCCTTAAAGGTCAACTGTGAAAATGGCACGTAGCTACAGATGTTAAAAATACATAGACATCTTCCAAGTCTTTACAAAGTTATCGTATCCTAGCTGCATGTTAACTGAGGCACTCGACTACGTAACCGAGGACAGGTAGTTCTCGCGAAACATTTCCCTCCAACTTGTTTCAATGTTGTATGTGCAAACCAGCAGCTCTGTTTCGCGGTCAGCCATTGGTAGAGGTATGTCAGTTTCGTGGATTAATCTGGCAGCAGCATAGACTTGTCAGTCCTATACGCTCACTGGCCACAATCGATTATCTATTGGCTTATAACTATACAAGCACGTAGCAAGCGATAGTCCTTCGCATTATTTCCTTATTTACTACTGGCTTGCAGTAGTCAAACGCGTTTCGTAACAGCCGCCAGCAAGTCACACACATGACAATGAAGTATACATAATTGGCGTTCAACCTGACCTGGAATGTATGTGCGAAATTTACGTACCACTAATTATTGGTTGTTTTAACTCTGAGTGACGTTGGGTTCTACCTGCTGATCACAGACGTGTGGTATTGCAGTAAATTGTTATGATTGGCTCAGTTAAACAAGTAACGTCTCTGAACAAAGACACGCGGCCAATAACGACGCAGCAGAGCGGCAAATATGAACGTATGGTGTTGAAACAAAGTGACACAAAAACCTTTGCCCGAAAAATACCGGTTCCTATTCATAATAAATGCCTGTTTTGATGAGACTGAATCAATACCTGCTGACCAAGACACCAGCTGCGAGTTAATTTACTCTCGTGTGTCACTATCGCTCAACTGTTGACCCGTTGCCATGGATACTGTCTATAGTTCTAGCACACAATAGACACACATACAGAAGTGAACTTTCTGTGCGATGCCTTTGAAGTGAGCGCATGCGACTATAAACAATGCCATTGTGTTGTGCTGGCAGAGACCCTATGGGTAGAGAAACTGGAAAATCGCGGGAATAGTTGACTGTTTGCTAGGCTCCAACACTGAATGTTTAGTATCAACATTGTCTATCGTTTATTTGTATAATTTTTTCTCTCTACAACAGGCCCAGTTAGAACAGCACAGCGTGTGTGATTTGTCCCAAAACTGTTCACACGTGTCACGGTTAATATAATACAGATTATTGGAGACTATTTTAAACATTTTCGCGATTTTCCAGTGTCTCTACCTATGGGTTTACTATATAATTGGGGACTTGAATTCCAAACCACGCTAACTACAACATTTAAGAATGAGCAAAAAAGATAAGTTCTTTGCTGTGTGCATTTAATTTTATCTAAAATATGATACTAGCAGGAGTAAAAATATTATATTTTAATTAGTAACATATTTACTGTAAGGTAGACATAATTGCACACGTAAAAGATATTACTTTTTATTACCATTTTATATATTTTGGAGTTAGCATAGTTTCGATTTCAGATACCCTATTTTACTACCGGACTTGGCTACAAACTGATCTGTGTTGTATATTTCACAGGCCTACTTTTATATTTTAATTGTTGTCAAAGTTTTTCAGAAAGTTAGTAGGAAACCACAGTTATAAGTAATTTAATACCCTAAAAATTTAACTAAATTGTTAATATGAATTGAATAACTGTTTATTTAAATAATGTTTTGATGTTAAAGAAAATTAATTTCGGATGCATGGCAAACATTTGAAAAGTTATTAAAAAATTATACGTCTACAAAAAAATTGTAAAATTGTCAAACAATGTAGTTCCTTAAACTTTGTAATTTAGTATAATCGTTTGTATTTTTGTTAGTATTAGTACTCCCACTGGCCGCGGTAGTGTAGCGGTTAGATCACTCGCCTGTCGTCATTACCGTCACTATACGATTCTCGACGAGACTATCCCGATCTTCGCTCGTGGGATTTTCGTCCATTTTTTGTAGTTCCAGTTAGCATATGGTTCACTACAGACTAGAAGTTACCTCGAGAGTGGCTAATGAACTGTGATACAAATACAATCGTCGTATAAATGCATATGCATTCAGTTTCTAGCTTCTCCTCAAATGAATTTATTTATTTATCCTGACGTCATCAATAAAATAATAATAATAAATCGTCTTTATTTTCATTGTGACGAAGTTCAGGCATTGTCGCCTTCTCTTACACTTGATCGTGTTCATACTAGTAGATCAGAATTTATTTCTGTTGAAAATAATATGTATACTGATCTTTTTGCATATTTTAAACTAAAATATAGCCAATTTTATACTCATACAACCTATTACCTTTAGTAAAAAACCTGAAAAATCAGTGGTTAAAATTGGGGTTTTGCTGTTATTCAGAAGCCTGTAGGGTTGCACTTTGTTCACAGTTAGCTGGCTATTTAAGACCACTTGAAAGTTCTGAGCCAATACGAAAAGTAATAACACATCTCCGGGCTGATCATGGGAAACTACTGTGTCATAAAGTAAGCAATGGCAGAAAAATTTCGCGAATTCAATTAACGGAATGTTAGAAAACACCTTACTGTGTATACTCAAGCCCCAACTATTTGTCCATTACCTTCTACTAACTATACAATGAATGAATAGCCGGAGCTTGAGTATGCATAGGACATTGGATTCTAGCATGCAGGTAGTCGAACTTGCACAATTTTCCTGTCCCTAGCAATGAGCAGCTGCTATCTTGTCTATCCGTAAGATCAGTACACCCGTCAATATGTCCATTCTCTGCTGGTAGTGAACTGTAGTGCCTAGTCTACAACACGAAGGTAATAAAAGATAATACAATGCTGCCCCGTGTTGTGTTGTATGTGTGTGATGGAGCTCTGTGTCGTGCCACAATGCTCGTGGGACAGCCACTGTCTGGGGACAACATCCCGCCCTGTGACGTCAGGACCGGAGTCACCCATGGCAACGGCCCCCGGTGTAGTATCTGTTGTCGGGAAATATTACCCCCTCTAGTGGAGCAGGGGAGGGGGAGGGTGGTGAGTACAGTCCCCTCCTGTGCACTGGCCCCGGTACTGACTGTCCAGCCAGCTGGGTGGTTCTCGCACCTCCCCCCCCTTCTAAACTCACAAGGCGCTATGGAAATGCATGAGGTTAGGGTAGGTCAGCCAAAATTTCAAGTTTTTGGTGTTTGGACTGTTACCCCAGGTAAGTTTGCACGTGTTCGAAATTTCAATTGATCACCTCTCGGTCACCTACTAAATCTAATATATTTCCGGGTAAATAAAACAACGTGTATTGAATACACTGCGGGTGTAGCAAAATATTTGACATATGTAAAATATGTAGACTTTTTTTTATTTTATTGTGATCGAGTATGCACAGATAAATAGACTTTAGTCAAAAATCAAACAATAATACGAATTTTGTATGTCTCGAGTCATCATAGATAGAACAACAGACTTCCGAATATACAAGGAACTTATTATGCACAATCCTGTTTTAGTTTATAATAGCCGTTATCGTACCGAAGTAGCTAACAACAAAACAACTTATAATCGATTGTGCAGGGGACTTCAGCATCTAGCCTTCAGTTCACTGAACCCACGGACATTTCCTGCCTCTACGTACCGGAAAACTCCGCGTATAAATTTTAAGGCCTATACTCTATCCAGTCTAAGGTTGCAGCAGAAATAATAATTGCTAACGAAATAAATCAAAGCCTTTAATTTTATTTTGATTCTTCGCATTGTGAGTGTGCCTAATACAGTTACCTTATATTTTTCCCAATATTTCAAAATAAATGTATGCTGTACAAAAATTTTATTGTCATTCACTTACATTAATTAGCTGCAACCTTAGAATGGATGGAGTATAGTTATATTCCTGAGAATTCTGCAGTAAACATTGTAAGTGCCGCGAGTTTGTCATAAATGCCTTTCACACCAATTAGTTTCAATGCCTAGCGTCCACTGCAACACCTATACATCATGCAGGCAGAATGTCTTTGATCTGAGGTATCACTCATTTGCTGCATCAATTATTATAAGGTTATTGTGACAACGTACGTCTGTGATTTGCCAGTAGAAATGCTAGACAAGTGAGGGGTAAAAGTCACCAGATGTTAACCTAATGCAAAAATCTTGGCTCTAATTATTGTTCAACTACGGGATGAATGTTCTATCAGAGGCCCAGTGAAATACTTCGGAAAAATTACAAACCTGCTAGTTTACAAGGAGGGAATCCCTGGGATTCTTACTTGGTTGGCAGTCAAACAGACAGTTGAGGTTCATCCATCTACAGGACAGTGGAGTCTATCCGTAGAACCCTGCTTATCTATATCGATAACCAAGTAAGCGCAGCAGTTGTTTAACTCTAGCTTGTGCAAAGCTTGTGTCGCTTCTAATCAGTATCTCGAGGACATTCAGTTCCCTGATTGTGCTAATTGTATCAGAATATTAAACAGGCTTGGAAAAGGCATCAGTTCTTCTCAGCCGTATCATCGTGTAGATAAAATATACCGCGTGAAACAGTGGCTTAATGTGGTTGCGTTACAAGAAGAGCATTATTAGATATGACTGTGTACTCTGATCACTCGGAATTAAACCATACAGTTGTCACGTACAATTTAAAGTATGGTGCATGGACACTTACCTTACAATTCCAGTTGCATTTAAGGGCTTGCTATGTAATTTTGCAGTGATTTCGAATTTTTTCATTACTACCTAATATTCATATTAAAATTTTGCTCTACATTTTTGACGCTAGTATGTCATAATTTGTAGCTAATTTTTTTTTGTAGCAATGTATTGAACAGAATTTTAGATTTCGTCACCCAAAGTACCACGTTTTTCGTCGTGGAACTAAGCCAAAATGAAGCAAAATATTTTTTACTAACGAATTTTACATTATTTTTTAAAACGCATCCAAAATATTTTGAGTTATTGGCACCAGTCTGATTAAAAAGCTATAGAATCAATCCCTTAATGGAAAAACTAACATACCCATGAAACACTATTAGTTTGTACGATCTTAGTTTTAGAAAGTTGATATTGACAGACATTATATTAAATAATTTGGGTAAGAAAGTGTTCCTGTGCCCGCTGGACACAAGCAGCATATTATTCTGCTATGACAAATGTAATGTTACTAGATAATTGGTACCTCACTTCTTGAACGCTACTGGCTGAAGAGTGTAACATACTCCTACAAGAGTAACGGTGTCCACAGGCAACTCACAGTTGTTGTTAGTCATACACAAGCACAGCTGTCCTGGGAACATACTCACACTTAGACGCTGGCACACAACCCCGCGTGGCAAGGCCGAGACACCGAGGTAGAATACGGCGTGGGTAGTTGGCTTGCACGTGAGTTTCATCAGCAGAACACTGGCGAGTTATTGCTCGTAACAAGACACTAAACCTTGCAGCTTAACGACGGACCGGGCCACGTAAAAAAGAACACCGACAACGGTCGTTTCATCAGCGTCCTCAGCAGAAGCGCGGCTCGCAGGCCAGGACGTATAGTCATAGAATACGTGGATGTACAGAAGCAGGGTTACGTTGCTATAAAAACGTCTTACGGTGCCTGAACACCCGCAGTGTAAAAAAAGTACAGAATTTTATTTTCTCGGCATAATTACGTGGGGTTAGCTCTGTAGACTAAGCCGCTGAATAGCGGGTCTCAACATGCGTTGAAATTGTGAACCTATATACATTCCAATGAAGTAATTCTTAATGACATTAAAAATAATACGGAAATAAAACCAAGATATCAAAAATATTCAAATATATTTGTTATACAATTTACAAATTTGTCTTTTCTATATCTTTATAATAACTGAACTCTGCAAAATGAAATTATTTCAGTTTTAACACGGTTTTAATTTCTCTAAAATTACGATTGAAGGCTGAACCTAAAAACAAACCCTTACTGTAATTACTTCTATAATAGATTGTTATAGAGAATTATATAATACAGTTTTACGTTTTAAAACTACTTTTATATTAGATTCTTTGTCAGATTCATGTTTTTTGCGCGTAATTTCGAATAGTTATTCATTATTCGATATATATGGATGCCATTAATTGTAATTATGCACTGTGTTCTCCCCATATTTTACTATGTAGTTATATAGTCGAGAAAGTATAACCCATTAATTTGTGACAAGTGCATTAAACTAATTTTCTTACAGACGTGGAGAATTCACTTTATTTCTGGCAGCAGACTCGACTTCTAATGTCTGCACGGACGTTCAATGTGTTACAGGGAATGGAAAGGTTCAATGTGTTACAGGGAATGGAAAGGTTCAATGTGTTACAGGGAATGGAAAGGTTCAATGTGTTACAGGGAATGGAAAGGTTCAATGTGTTACAGGGAATGGAAAGGTTCAATGTGTTACAGGGAATGGAAAGGTTCAATGTGTTACAGGGAATGGAAAGGTTCAATGTG
>PNEQ01112861.1:0-17963 GCA_003012365.1 Medauroidea extradentata
TCGCATTTACAAGGATTATTATGTTAAATGTTAAGAAATGGCACCAAATGAATCGTACATTGTATGAACAGTTTACATGCTAAATCGGGCATTGAAATCCCTTAATAAATACGTTGTTACTGAATTAAATGTTCAAAATAGCTTGGCCCAACCTCGGACATTTCCGGGCGGCGGTTTGAATGTTCGTTGTGACCAATTGTATACGTAAAACACATAAATAATGACCCTGTGGAGGAAAACATACATGCATACAAAACACTAAATGACAAAACACTAAATCATAAATATGGTCATAGTCGTGAATTTAGGCGACGTTATTGTCTAACGACCCTTGCTGGCCCTAGGCCGGCGTCAGTATGCAATTATGAAATACTCCTTTCAACAAGTTTAATCAATTTCTCCAGTATCTCCATTAGTTTTTCTATGTCCGTCTTGGTGGCCAGCTAAGCAATTGATTTACTGATTTTATGTATAATTGCACTCTCTTGATGTTTTAAATTATCATCAGTTCGCTCCATCACAACATCGAGTCTACCATTGAACTCTTGTCGAACCCCATTAAAATATTCGTCCACTGTCTTCAAGTTGCGAAAAATCTCAATTTTCACATTTGCCATCTTCACGCCCATTTGTGAAATGTAGTTTTGAATCAATTTGTTTTGTTCCTCCAGTAACATCTGAAGTGCTTTATGTACCTCACTTAGTGATTATTGAATGTAATATTTCGTAGCTGCATCCTGTAGGTGTTCCGGTTCTCCAACATTTCTAATTACTCTTCCACCAGCATCAAAAGACCCGTCATTCCTTATTATTATGCAGCCACCATCATCTTCTTTGCCAGAGTGTTGCTTTAGGCTGTTCTGGCCGAACTTTGATATGCTGTAACTAATTTTCGACGACCGACAATTAACTGGTCAAAGCCTCTTATATACCGCCCATTATACAGATCACATTCTTTGACCAATACTAGAAATCCAAACTTATCTTTCCAGCATAAAGAACACATGTCTTTGAATTCAGCAAATGTCATGTCTGAGTTAACATGATTGTCATACACATGACATAAATTGAGGTCATCCATACGAAACAACACCAACAAATTCACATTATCACGTAAAATTTGTTTGGGTATGTGTGAATATGTCTGACACAAATAGAAGCAGCCTACACCCACATGACTTCCCATGCAAAAGTACTCTTGAATACAATTTTGTTTCTCACAAGAAATGTCGTCAAATACAAATACAGAGTTCGGCTTACCCTTGCACAATGGTACAACTTGGTCATTGTCACTGCATGGAAAAAAATCGATTACTTCTATAGCCTGTAAAATACGAGTCAATCGTTGTTACTTTGGTTGCTGGAACTATTTCGAGTATAGGTAAACATTTTCAAATCGAAGTCCATTCTATTCTTCGAGTAAACTATGAAGTACACATGTCTTGCCTGCTCCACTTGGCCCCGCAATAATACATCTAATGGAATTAGGCAATAGGATGCCATAACATGATTCATGAGCAGTCTCCTCATCAGATTCTGTTACATGTACATGAAGAGTAACTTTCTGTTTGATTATCTGCATGATACTGCATAAAAAATGTGTAAAAAATTAGTATTTATACTTTAATGTTCAGTTTTATGTTATGCCTCGAAGAAGTAACATCTACGCTGGTCAAAGCATCATAGACACTCTTATCGATAGTCTACCAGTCAATCTACATATTCCCGGATATAAGTTTTGTGGGCCAGGAACAAAACTGAAGAAGAGATTAGCACGAGGTGACAGTGGTATTAACACACTGGAAAATCCTGCAAGTGGCACAACATAGCCTATTCACAATACAAAGATTTAAAATCTAGGCAAGAGGCTGATATATACTAGCATACAGAGCAGACGAAATACACAAAACACCAGATACAGGACTCGGAGAAAAAAATAGCAGCCTGAGGTATCTCCAACATAATGAAAGCCAAGGTTAAGACAAGTATGGGTTTTCAGCCAAACATAAGGAAGATACAAAACCGTAAAAAGTTGCAGGCGAAGAGTAAAAAAATAAGCAAGGATAAGAAGAAACGAACATCTGGTAAGATTCCTACATTTAGTGTGAAAAGAGGAAATTTGAGCAAGATCAATAAGGTAACTGGTGGGTTTCTACCTGCCCTTGGGGCTCTCGGTGGTCTGATTGGTACTACAAGTGTCATAGTACATGCAGTCAACACTGCATCAAATGAGCGTAAACAATTGTCTGAGGCTCAGCGTCACAATGCTAACGTGGAAGCCATTGCAATGGGGGCAAAAAACGGGCAAGGTCTTTATCTATGTCTGTATCATGTAGGTGGTGAAAAAATAAAGCGATGTCATGGGAAAAGATCTTAAGGTCCCTGCCTAGAAGACCACTTACGAACATTGACATAAAATTTTATGCACACAAATTAAAAATTCCAAACTTCAGGGGTGTGTACATGCATAATAAACTTCCATCTAATCCCAAACAAAACGAATGTGCTATTATTAACCTGGATACAGCTAAAGGCCCTGTAACACACTGGGTAGCTTACAAAAAGTGTGGAAGAAGAGCTGATTACTATAACAGTTTTGGAAATTTGAGACCTCCATGTGAACTTTATAATTACCTCAGAAACAATATACTGACTTACAACTATGAACGAGAGCAAACTCCAAACAGCTGGAACTGTGGTCATTTGTGTCTTTGGTTTCTTATTCGTCCAAGCAAATAAAAGCATCACCCAAGCATGGTTTTCATTAGTCATGTCTGTAACACTTACCTTGACAGATCGTAGCTCGGAGCTTCGTGTCATACATTTTCCTTCATTGGAATTGGAAGGAGAATGGTGTATTGGCCTAGTTGATTTTCAAGCATACAATGCTATACCAAACATTAATGAAAAAAACTGTGTATTATATCTAAAGAGAAGTGATGAGAGCACAGTAGAGGTATCACTGCCTATTGGCTCTTATGAAATTGACGATATCGCAAGGTACATCGAAGAAGTACTGCATCCTGGAATAGAATTTGAACTACGAGTTAATCCAAACGCCCTGAAGATCATGATAAAGTGCAGTGAAGATGTAGATTTTACAAAACCGAATACGATTGGACCGATGCTTGGGTTTGAAGGGAAAGTCTACAATGCTGGAAAAATCTATGAATCATAATAACCAGTTAACATATTACCAGTTAATGTTATACCAATAAATTGTAATTTGGCAAGTGCTACTTACCTCAATGGTAAACCTAACAATACCCTACATGAGTTTTCACCTATGGTTCCTCCAGGATTTAAACTGGTTGAAGTACCTCAAAGTATCATTTGCGTTCCAGTTGTTGCAAAGAACGCACATGAAGTCTTATTAATCGCGGATCAGAACGGAGAATTGGTGAACTTTCCAAACGAAGAAATCACTTTACGTCTTCACTTAAAACGATGGGAATAAGATTTACGCCATACAATAGTAATAAAATAAAGTGCAGCAGGAGAAAAGCATTCAGTACACAGCAAATCATCAAGCAGCTAACACCAGATAGTGAACCATTTCTTCGTAGTCTTGGATTGCATATCGTTCAGTACGGACAATTATATAAACATACACGAACCGGTGGTTTTTGAAGAGAGCGTCACGAAAATGGAACTTCATTCATACCAACCTTTCCTGAGTGGACCATATGCTCTACCATCAGAAGTTCGAATCGCAGTACATCACCAAGACATATATACTCTACCATGTCAGTCCTTCCTGAGAATTAGAGGGACTTTGAAAAAAGCAGATGGAAATGTTCCTGTTGCGACGAAAAAAATCAAGCAATGGTATTCTACACTTTATTGAACGTACCACTTATCAGTTTAATGGAGTAGAAGTAGACCAGACAAGGGATGTAGGCATAACAACTTCAATGAAAAATTACCTTTCACTTACACCAAATGAACTCTCTGCAGCAAAAATGGCAGGTTGGGGACTCGAAGAAGACTATAAGATCCCACTTATGCAGGAGGCAAGTTTGAAGTGTGCATACTACTACTGATGTTGCTGGGCTTTGCCGAAGATTACAAGCATATAATCATTAATTCAAAGTAAGAATTGGTGCTACTTCTAGTCAACACACATACTAATGCTATAGTCTGAACAGGGGAGAACCCAGAGGCAGTTGAGTTGACATTACAGATGATCGAATGGATGTTGCCTCATGTTCAGTTGACCACTGCAGAGCATGACAAGATGCTAAAGAATGTTGAAGATGGTAAAAATATTGACGTTGCTTCCGATCATGGAGCCTCGAGACTTACCCTGGCCTTCCAGCAAGCCAACGCATCAACTGTATGTTTAAGTCCAGCTTTGCTACAGAGAAACTGAGGTACATCATAATCAATCTTCAGACAGGTAGACAGCTTAGTTCCGAAGTGAGCCGCTCTCAGTTTGATGCTTGTCAGATACAAAATGTGAAAATATTTTTAAACAGTGAAAGTTATCCGTATGTTAACATGAACACAGACTTTTAAAATGGAAGATTCCTGCTCGCATACCAAATGTATGCTCAGTTCCAGCACGCATACTATGGACGCACCCAGTCACCGATACTAAGTCCTAAAACTTTCAAGAGTAAAGCCCCACTGATGGTTTTCGATGTGAGTAAACAAGATGAGAGAATCAGTTCAAACATAATTAACTGCAGAATTTAAATCACGACCCTTGCAAATATACCTCGAAACACATATGCTTTCTGTCTGAAACTACTTGACCGTCTTGCCTCATACAACTGTCATGACAAGATTGTGAAAATCCTAACCTGAATACTATGCTCTGAACATATAAAATGGCCCATTTCTAAGATGATGGCTTAGTTGCATTCAAACTTAACCCATGAAAATATGTATTGTAATCTGCAAGGTTTCGAGAGCCAAAATGGCTTCGTGCTTAAAGAAATTGCAGTGACTTATGAAGATGATGGTAGGACCAGAACACAATCCTTTCGACCACCGGAACCCATGGAAACTCCTGGACGATAAGAGCAAAAGAACAAATGAATGGTTGACTAAACATTACCATGGACTTGACTGGAATGAAAGTAAAATTCCATGTGATCAAGTAAGGAATGCAGTCTGCAGTCTTATAATGCAGTATCCATGTGCCACAGTCTATGTAGCAGAACAGAAGAAATGGTTGAGCGAACTAAGCAAAATAGAAATAGAAATCGTGGATTTACAAGCCGAATTTGGATGTCCATCACTTCGTAAGTTCATCAGAATGTACGGTGATCGACAACAACACATGTGTGATAAATGTGAATGTGAAAGGCCTGTGCATCGCGTAACACTCAACTACTGTGTAAATGGTACACCTCAACCATCGAGAGGAATACTCCACTCTACGAGTTTAAATGAGTACCTTAAGTATATAAATAGAAGCTGACATGACCTGAAAGAACAGTTGTATGCCAGACATCATCCTAAGATGTATGCTTTTCACCCTGCGAATGTTTATGCCAGTGTCAAGCCTGGCCACTCGAGTGTTGAATATTGCTACTGGGATGGTGGATACCTACACACCTACACAGAGAGCTGCGATGGTAGTGGCATGAAGCACTGGTGATTTTCGCATTTTCCTCTATCATACTATCCAACCCAGCAGCAGGTATAATGCTGTGTTCCTTGAAACTTGGCCGTCCTCCACATGTGTCCATCAACTGTTCACCCTGCGAGCATCGAAGGAGTAGTATCCTTCTCTACATGTGAGCTACCAGGCTGTATGGAGCAGATACCAAAGCAAGCAGCTGAGTGCTGTGATGCTTAGAGTCATACCACCATACGCCAAAAGAACATTCGATGCAGCTGTGCACCTGTAAATGTGCCTACGAATGAATGTGTTACACAGTCTGAAGTTAGTGCGTGTTAACCTGACTCAGAACCGCAAGCATCATGTCATCGACGACGACGACGTCGAACAGCAGCATGTGTCAACATGGTACCTGTCCAGAGGCCTGTCAACAGTCCAGATGCAGTCGAGTCTATGGTAAAGCAAGAACCAAGTCTGCAGTTTGATGTAGATGCTACAGATAATCAAACAGAGACTTGTGTACCTATTTGTGAGGATGCTCCTAGGTCTGTGAATGTTAATACTTTTGCAGGAAAACGAGCATTGCTTCATGTTTTAGCAGAAACTTTTCACCTTTTATTTGATGTCGTATCATCTAAATTTTTTTTTAGCTGAGTTGTGGTTTTATGTACATGTAACTTCTTTGTTGAATAAAATGTGTTTTAAGAGTATGAGAGTGTTATTTCTGGTAGTGTAGTAGCTTTTATAAATTTCTTTAATTAATTTTAAGAGTTTATGTATAAATACCTTGGATCAGGTTAAAACCTCTTCAAAGTTGAGTTAAGAATTATAAATTGAAAGGAAAAATGGACAGGTTGTAACTTGTAAAAATTTGTGTTGAGATTGTAAATTGAAAGGAAAAATGTACAGGTTGTAACTTGTTCAAATTCGTGTTAAGACTTGTAAATTGAAAGAAAAATGGACTGGTTGTAACTGGTTAGTTGGAAAGATGGGGTTGTAATCTATAAATGGAAAAGTGGGTGTTTCCTGGAAATATTGATATGAAACCAATCTTGACCTTGGGTGTAATTATATGATGATTCTTGTCTCTGTTTGGATGGAGTGAAAAAATGTTCCTTGTTTCTGATTGGATGGGTGGTTTGAGTCAAAGTTCACAAATCACATGACTCATAGGCAGCTACATAAATAGGCACGGTCAGGTGGGGCTCGTTAGTTTGTCTGTGGATATCGAAGGAGACACAATGCCTACCTTGGAATCCGATATGGGTATTACAGCAATGTACAAGGACACTGCTCTGCAATCCTGGGGTAGTACAATACCATCAACTTCTTGGGTCGAGAGGTCTATAATTGAAGAGATGCCATCGACTTCTTGGAACCAGACAGCTACCATTGGAGAGCTGTCTTCAACTTCTTGGGTCGACGTGTCCACAATTGAAAAGATACCATCTACTTCTTGGAGCGAGAGAACCACATTATCATTGGCTACAGCGATCCCTACACCTGTACTGGTGGTACCATCTTTCTGTCCAGAAACAGCTTCTTCAGCTGAATTAATGACTTCTACAGCTCCTGAGACAGAAGTCTCATCGCTGCAATCCACTACTGAGTCGACTAAGACATCAACACTTCAAAACAATGCCATCGGTGTCGATTCTGTGAAAAATACTTTACCAGACTTTACAATGCCCATCGACACGAAAATGGATGTTTGTATAATCCAAGTCTTGTATTGAATAAGTGTGATAGGTGTGGTAACCTGCTTGCTTGCATTGACGGACTTGTTAGACACAAGAAGCCTTGCAAAGGTGTGAAGCTTCGACCTCTAGAAGTGAGATGTGTATTTTGTTTGAGACAATTCACCAACAAATGTGATGCCAGACTCCATGTAACACATTGTTTCCTCAATCCATATCGAGTTTTACCTCAGTGCAACAAATGTGAAAAGACATTCTCTCGCATGGACAACATACATAGGCACCTAAAGATTTGCAAGTGTCAGTGTACCGATAATAATGTTCTGGTAACAGAATCTTCCTTCATAGATTTACCTGACTCTATAAAAAACAAATGTGCTGTAATCAACCCCCACAACTTTAATGATGAAAACTGTTTTAAGTGGGCAATATTGACAAAATATGTAGAAGGTTCGCACCCGCAGCGAATAGACAAACGATATACAGTGCTGGAGAAGAAATTTGATTTTACTGGCATTGAGTTTCCAACACCACTGCAGCAAATCAAACTTTTTGAACGGAACAATGGTGTCTCAGTAAATGTGTATGTGCTGACTACTGAACTAAAGGTAATGCCAATTCGTATGACAAAAGAAGAAAAGAACGATCGTGAGTGAAGGTCGAGATGACGAAGAGAAAAGGGGAAGGGCGGAAATTGGAGTGAAAGGAGAAGGGGAAGGGAGTGACGAGGGTGTGAGGGTGTTGGGAAGGGGGGGGGGGGAAATTAATATATATATGAAAAAAGTGGTGGGGGGAGTCAGTGTGTCGATGGAGCTCGTCCGGGTATGATGTGTCGGTAGTTGATTAAATTAAATAATTTTGAATAAAATTATTTCTACTAAATAGTTTTTTATTAAAACATTTTCTATTAAAATGTCATTTATTAAATATGTGCGGGGTTATAATGGAATGTAAAAAAATCTAAAAATTTCGGAAGCTTCGGATAAAATCCCAAGATGGCGGCCGGAAACTAGATGGCGTCCGGAAACAAGATGGAGGTAATATTTTTTTTTTGGAATTTTTTGAATTTTTGATATTTTTAAAATTTTTTCATTATTTGAAATTTTGATTTTTGAATTTTTAAAAATTTTGGAAAATTTTGGTTATTTGACACTCACGGTCAAGGTCAAGGTTAAAGGTCAAGGTCATCCAACATTGCAACCGGGGCCACGACATCACATCATGGCAGAAAAATCCACATCGGCCGAAATTCACCCTCCGACTCTGCACCAACATCGGCATAACCTATCATTCCCATGAGTTCTTTTGGGATAGAGGTCTTATAGTTAGAAATAAATTAGTTAAATTAAGTTACTGATTTACTAGCTCACAATGCTTACAAAACACAAAACAGCAATCAACTATAACTTTCACAACCGTAGACTGCGACTTGAGAAAAAAATCGAAACACCATATATTAAAAAAAAATAAATGTTATATAATGGACTGAACTTGTTCAGAGATATCCGGGACATAGACTGATGTATGCAAGAGGGGCCTAATCCAACACCTTGGATTTTTTTTTATCACAGTGAACATCTGAAAGGTAATATAATACACATAAAAACATTGAATTGATTTCAAAATGTCTAGAGATATATAATTTAGAAGCCTCGTAGGTGATGACGATAGAATTTTTTCGTCCAGCACGATTCTCACATATGAAACTCTGGAGACTGACCTCGCAAAACTTGACAGGGAGGTGAGCATCCTAACCATCACTATTTTTCTGCCATCTCGAAGGAGCCACAGACATTCTTGTCCTTATAACTAATTCCTAGCTATTGACTTGGCACAAACTGTCTTTTATTTTCACATAGCACGTGCTGATAAGATGGTGACGACATTGTGTGACATATGACGTAGTGTGACATGATATGACATAATGTGACGTGATGTGACATGACATGACATAATGTGACATGACATGATGTGACATGAGAATGTGACATGATATGACATATGTAACATGTTATGACATAATGTGATATATGTGACAAAATGGCCACTGTGCACAACAAAATGGCCGCCGTGACAATCCAAGATGGCGGACTGATCCGATATGGCGGCGGATTGATACAAAATGGTGGCGGGTTGGTCCAAGATGGCGGAGGCTGCTCCACTGCTCCACAGCCTGAAGCCTGTGTTCTGGATGCCCCCTTTTCCTACTACTGACAGTGTACAACCTTAATTGTCCGCAGTAGTGATGAATTGCCGAATGCTGCGCAGCAACCCGAGTGCACCGCTGTCTTCACTCTTGAGGTCTTCGGTTCGACCCCCATCGCGCACTTCCTCTACGCTCGTCTTGTTTCGCCCAACACTGCTACGAAAGTAGCTGCCTGCCACCTCTGACGTCATCAAGATGTCTTCACCAGTCTCTCTCCACAAAAATAGCATCTTTCTCTAGCACTGCCAATAGCGAACTGTCCCCAAAGTTGTCGATTCGGCGCTTATAAACTCGTCAAAACAGTTGGGGATTCCCTGCATTTAAGGGGTCTAAAAATAGATATTACAACATGTTTCGGACATGACTTGAGTCACGTAGACCGCCCTCGTATGGTTAAGACGCAGTTAGGACAGGTATCTACGACATAGCTTCGGCGTGACTTCCATCAAGTAGCCGCGCTGCCTGTGATTCAGGGGCCAGTCCAGAAAGTGTTACGAAACAGCCGCCGACCACCGGCCTCCAGGTACATGGCACGCAACATTATTTTATATGGTTATGTTTTCCCCTCCTCCACACAGTTTAGAATTTTACGGAAAAAAGGTAGTGATTATTTAGTAACTGAACATCGGAGATTATTGAACAAATGCCAAATCTTATCCCGATTTTTTACTGATAAAATTATATTTATCACAAAATTAAACATTTAATTTTCGTGCACACAATAAGTAACCAATAAATGATTAACATCAATCTTGTCTTAATTATGTGGGCAATGAAGTAGTAGGCCTAGCCAAAAAAATTATCGAAAAGAGGCAATAATTAAGGGAAATGTTATTAAAGTAAGTCATTGCAATATTACACTAAATAACTTCTGTAATTGCAATAATCGTTCAAAGACTTGATGAATTCTTACTGTATCCTGCATGTATGTTACCTTTGGAAAACTGAAAAGTAAATGATTATTTTCACAGTGCTCCAAAAATTTGACTATTCTCTGTGAGTTCCAATATATTGAGGTAATTCCAAAATAACCGTTTTCTAAAACACATCTAATTTTTTCCTTAGTCATTTACCACAATTGCAAGAAACTTCCAAATAAATTAAGGTAGAGTAAAGTGAATACTTAGTTGGCTGTCACTCCAGAGTTAACTTCTTTACTGTATAATCCTCCTTCATCAGCATATGCTTACAATATATTAAAAAAAGCAGTTTACTCACTTTGGTTGAGTTGAGATTCAGCAGCCTTGCAAGAAGGTTAATTTGTAACCTTTTTCCTTCTCCCAAGTTCCTGGCGATCTCCTGGTTCGTGTACGGAGCACCATCCACCAGGAAAACATGATAACGTTCGCCTTGTGCTTGAAATCTTTTGGCCAGTTCTACTGCATATATTCCTCCCCAAGATATTCCAACAATATTGTACGGACCTCGCGCTTGAATTAGTTTTATGTCCTAGAAATATTAAAAAGCTATAAACAGAACTGTGTAACTTTTCTACAAAATACTACATTGTAAATTTCAAATTAAATAATCAACTGGGAATTCTGTTATTGTATAATGTAGTTCGTTAAGGTTAAGTAGAGACAAATTCCTTATAGTTCTGCAACCATTAATACAGTAAATGCATAGCTCCATAAAAATTGCTCCAGGAACTGCTAGAATAATCCGAAATGATTGATTCAAGTTTTTTTATAAAAGAGGAATGTGCGTAGTTTATTATAGTTTAAAATAAAGATCTGCAACATAATTATTTAAAGTATAAATCAATTTATAAACAATGAAAATTTTAATTTTTGGCCTAAGAGTCAGTGGATTTCCAGTCTACATGTGTTACAAATATATTACATTAAAAATACTCAACAAACATGTTTTTACTCTATTTTCTGTAAATGATAGTTACACAATACTCATATAACATGTTAGAAATGCATTTAAAAGTTGATTTGATTGAAATCAATTAAATTTTAAAAAGTTAGGGCTTCATATCAGGTTATTTTGATTTTAAACCTGAAATCTGTGTCGGACACAAAAGTTTATACAAACAAATTAAGATATCACTACCTAATTTACTGTAAATTATTAAAATTGACAACAGCGATCGAAATAAGCCTATAATTATGGAATTACCTGAAAAACCTAAAATATGAATTAATAGGAGGGCAGATGTTGGCTTGTGCATGGCGAGGAGGACAGGAATGTTTGGTGAAGGGGCAGGGGGGGGACACCTGTGTGTCACAACAACAGTTTGGCGAAGAGGTTGGAATTTCGCAAAGGGAGGGGGACGGGAGGATTGTGACACGTGTGTCTCACAACATCCTGCGAAGCAAGCATCTTCTAATCCACTCCACCAGCCATACGCGAGTACTTTGTTTGTTTAGTACTGAGCAGCACACCAATACAGTAAATTGTAACTGCCAAGAATCAAGTCTCGCATACTGGTACCCGCACTGTAGAGTGGATCATGATCACGTTACAGCAGGCTCTAGTAGAGGCTTCGCGAAGTTCTGTGCCTTTCATTGTGATAGGCATTATCGAACGATGAAGCTGAATGACTCGCGGGAGAAAATGTTTGTTTATTTGCATATATATTATGTTATAAAATGTTGTGATATTCCAGCCTAGTTATGTACACACTTTTTAGTGTCCCGCACACAGCAAACCAGATGAAAAAATGCTTTCTTTGAAATGGGCACGTTTTATGTCTCCAGTAATATTGCTAACAAATTGTAGCTGCGGCAAAATGTTACAAAATAATGAGTTTACGACATTTATGATAAATAATTACTAATGCTTTCACCAAATTATGTCTTGCCTTTTTTTCTATGCTACAGAACAAAATGCCCTGCGCCATATTTGTACAAACATGCTAATGATAATGCATGACAGAAAATTCACGTAAAATTACCTTTCACTTGAAGAATTTCAATAGCGCAACGTGTCACGCACGATACTAGTTTAGCATCATGTTTCTGTCACAACTTTTTCCTAATAGAGAGATGAAATATCGCCAACCGTTGGCGTCACTTTTACTTGTGCTGCCATCTTAACGAAATAAAGAAACAATTTCAACAAAATACAGACACTGTAGCTTATGCTTAGTCAGTTGCAAGTTTCGTAATCGTTTACCTTCGCAGTTTTCACTCTTAAAAAGGAAGGAATAAGTAATTTGTCTTACAAGGGTTCAAATAAAATAAAAATACAAACCCTTTTTTTCTGAATTGGATTGCAATTTCAACGAATTTCTTGTACAAGTTGTTCTGTTAACAACGGTGATAAGTGTAGGTCTATAAACATACATATAAAATTATACACACTGGATGACTTGTATACAAATAATCAATTTAGGTCGTGGCCCAGCCTCTGTTATTTCAGAACATGTGAAATTGTAATGAAAGTCATTTTCGACAAATTTAACCCATTTAGGCCAGTTTTATGTATTGTATATTATCATTCGGCGATCATGTTCCACAGTGAGTGTTTAACTTTGTTACTGAAAACATTCAGCGAGTGAAGCACAGATGTCTCTACTTTGCGTGGCCTCACACAACTGCGCAAATTTGATTTACCTATTTGCTTCATCTTTTCTTCAAAGCTTGTGAGCGCGAAAGTAGCTTGGACGTACATAATCACTTTCGAAGTAAACTCAACGCTAGCTCTGTTGGCATATGAAGCAGCAGTGTATTGTTTGTACGTAATAAGTGCGTAGTAGGCTAATGTAATACGTGTGCGCTGGTAGTCGGACATAGGTAGTACAAAATAAAATCACCAGGACGTGCTTCACATGCCTTTATTTCCATTGCAAATAATATTTGATTTAATGGTTGGCCACGGTTTCTTGGTTATGCCTTAGCCATTTTATTTTTACCAGTCTCCTGGTATAAGAGTTCTGGAGTATCTACACAACATATTGGTCAACTAAGCTCCAACAATGTTACCGTATTACTGTGATCTATAATAAGCAATATGGTATATTAGCAAGAATGGATATGTGATGATTAAAACATTTGCAGGGGGTGGTTTGTTGTACTACATTGTCTAGCCACCTTCAATTTTATTGCTTGTATATTTCTGTTTAGATCCCTGGCCACAGATAAATACCATTTTTCAACTACTCTTACAAATAGATGAGTAACGTAATTGGACAAATTATGAGGCACGAACGCTCCAAGTTCCGCTCGTCAATTTGATAGAGCGTTGAAAACTCGAAACTTGCGTTGTCACTCATCAGCGCAGCCTTCATGATGTAGACTCATAATACACAATTATTTATTTTTATTATTACATACTTTTACAGAAAATATTTTTGTAAACTAGTCGTAACGCTGAAAATACAAATTGGTTAAGTTATTAATATTTATAGCAATGTAAGCATTCACCGTTCTGAACATCCTAATATTTTGTTCTGGAAAAAGCTGACTGCCATCTTTGAGGTAGCTTTTCAAGGGTCGTCACTTAGATGACCAGACAACATAAAATCTGCATCCACCTCAAACAACACGATAAGTAAACACACAAGACTTTGTTTACAACTGGCAAACATAGGTAAACATACACAAGAAATTCAGTCAATGAGTTACAAGAAAATAAATGAACACAAATGAGCGCCCATGGACCAAAAAATATACAAAGGAAAAATTAATAACTGAGATTATTACACAAAAGGAATTAATTTGCAAACAAAGTCCTTTTGTTTGTTTACTTGTCTGTTTGTGTTTATTCTCTGGTTTTCTGTGACACGCCATTTGCTGCAACGGCGTTTGTCCAAAATAATTTTTTAGTTTGTAATGGGAAGGCTATGGAAGGTTATGATGTCTTTGTCAATTTTATGCTATCGAAGTTCATTCGATAGGCATTGTATTGTGCATTGCGCACATGCATACAAGGGCAACATACATATAAACAAATATGTGTACAGTTTGAGTACATAAATGACGAAACAAACAATTTACAATTGCATACGATAATGTCGCTCAGGTAATAAGTTGAAAGAATACATTTTGAGCTTGTCATATAAATGTTCAGACCACTGTTCATTACTGCACCCAAGTACCAACTAACTTATTTAAAATAAATCTGCAGCGAATTACGAAGCATAGTTGCGATTTAATGCGTTATTAAAACATTGTATTTTGAAAAATTACACATGAAATTGGTTTTAATATGTTTTCTCGCAAATATATTACAAACACTTGTGATACTGTAATTTATTTATATAAATAGTAATATCACATGAGAAGACACATGCAGGAAGAAAATATGACGGGATTTCAGAAGTATCTGTAGGCAGCCGGCATCATTAGCGTAATCCTACAAGTAACGTAACGGTACTTGGATGAGCACAGCAAGGTGACGCGACTTACGTCTAGGAGCTTACACGATGAAACCGGCTTCGGCTGTGTCCGTAACCTTAACTCGGGTATTACCCCTCTCCCTACTAATTTTTTGTTTCCATCCATATGTTGCTTATAACGTAATACCTTTACTACTATCATTTTCAAATACTCATAAAAATCTTTAGTATTTGTATCACTTTTCATGAAACATCTCAATTTCTTTCCTCTAAAGTTTGCAGCAGTTTTTGAAAACCCTTACTTATGATAATCTCAGACAAGTAGTGTAGTAAATTCAAAGCCGTAAATACTTAAGACCGTGAGTAATTTTTAATATATTGAATATATATTGTAGCTCTTCAGCATTTCTTTCTAGGCTTTAAAATGTATTGTTATTAAATGTTTAATAGGTCTGTTCTAGTAAACAAACCTAAGAGTTCTGAGCCAGTAGAATATCTTGCTGTCTCCGATATTCTGCCAAAAGGATCCTTCATTACAATCTAGCGAGCAATATTTCTATTTTCAGTCAATAATAATTTCACATGTCCTAGTCTGCAGTTCCCCTGTGGGTGAGATACCATATTAAGTTTGGCGGTACTATGACAGTATATTTTGTTGCTACCTCTTATTTTAGGATGCTGTTGGTGTTTCCAGGGATGTGCCAAATATCCTTTCGAGTAGGGGGAAAAGGAAAATAATTTGATAATTATGAGGAGGTATAGGAGCATTTTTTGATTTAAATGATGTGAAACCCACAAATACAAACAATATCTGTGGACCATCCTTCAAGAAAAAATTTGTTTTCAAGGTGCAGAATGGTGCTATTTGAGCATTTTTCGTACTTACAAATGCTAAATACAGATTTAGATTTTGAATAGTTATATTTAGTTAGGAGGACAAAATACATGTATCGCCCACTTAGGCAATTAACGAGGGGGGAATTGCCTCCCCCTGTTAGTACGTACCTGAATGTTTCCCTCTGCATCAGTTGCAAGTGAATGACATTCTAGACACACAGTCTGATTTACAAGTGAATATTGAACGTAAGAGGACGAACTCGCATAACTGCTTTTACTCAGTTTCTGATTCCAGTTGTAAAACTCTTTCTCACTAAGACCTAAGCTACATTGGTAATAACACGACCGCAGCACACAAACAGAACAGTCGCATATAAATAGCACAGAATACGTTGCTACACTCGCGTACTACAAGCGCCTAACATAATGTTTGACAGACTATTTACTGTATTGAACAGCTTTATTATCCCCTTACGTAATTTAATAAAATCAAAATATTTATTGCTACTCTTCGTTCGTGAATGATACTTCTACACAACTACAAAAAATATTTCATATACGGATGCAGTATCCCCCCTGTTTGTTGACTGGCTGTGCACAGAGCATGGCGCACGGCACTCAGAATAGTTAACAAACTTCATTTAGGCCTACTCGCTGTAGGCCAATCGTTTACTAGCGGCGGCTGTCAATTAACACACGTTCAACTTCCGCTTATCTGTGCTTTTTGTGTGCTGTTGCCAATGTAGCCCGGCCACAGACTTGATAAATTTTAGCTATTTCCCTTTGTATTACTATATCGTGTTGTAGTACGTAGACCTAGTGTTCCGCCACATTTTTGAAGAACTTATTTCATTACAAAGAGGTCCCTTTATATACTTTGCTTCTACTTGAGAACTTACCGGCCTTGAACATGCTTTTGTAGAGCATATTTTGTGTCCACATACATAACAATTGAACGTCACATCGCTATATTTAGGCTACTGGTTTTATTTAAGTTAATATTTATCCACTTACTGTAAACATTATTATTAATACACTTGGACTTAACTCATAAAATATAATTGTGATAAACACGACACAAAATTTATCCTACATGTACCTTACAGTGTCATCGAGCCGTCACTTTGACACTGTTCAGTGCGCGAATTTCGCCTTTCACGCGGTGGCGGAGGGGGAGGGGTTATGTTACGTATAGGTTGTTCACTATAACCTGAGCACTCATCAAAACTTGTAATTAATTTCAAATATATTATATTGGACAAATATATGTTAACTTTTGAGAGTGCTGAAACTTTTACACTGGTGTTTAGTTACATGGGAGTTTTCATATTAAAAATAGTAAAGATAACTGCAAAACGGCCGAAAGAAAACTATGCAGTGCTCACTATTGTGTACCGCCTATATGACGACACACGGATGCTGCGAGCGTCAGACCAACTGGCGTGAAAAGAGTAGGGTAGTGCGGTAAGTACAAGCAATACGGATATGGCGAGGGGCAAGAGGAAGTGGTGAGTTCGGACACACACGAAGCAAGGTTATGGAAACAGATGGAGCCAGCTTCATTGTGTAAGATTCTAGACATGTGGTGACACGTTATCAGCTGCACTCTGACCAGACACCAGCACCTCTCCCCCTTCCACACTGAGACGAATGGTATTAGGGTATTGTGCGGGAGGGCAAAGAGGGAGGAGGAAACGAAGGTGCTGCGATCTTTCACATACTTTGGAATTATATGTCTCTTGAGAAAATAACGCAGCCTGCGCAGATAAAATTCGAATTACGTTTCGCGAGAAAATATAAATCACTCTTTCATAAATCGAATCATATTGTAGACCAAAGTTTTGCTACATATTCAAACGACTAACTCCTATAGTTGGGAGTTGTTTTGGTTCAAAAACAAATTTAATTTTCTGCTCTGTTAGTTGTGCTAAAAATATGTTCAGAACAAGATATAATTGGAACTGAAATAACATGGAAAATTATTGTGAGTGTCAAGGATATGACGGGAATATCGAAAATATGAAAAATAACAGTGGGATTAATTAATGTAAGGAAATTAATGTTTTGCATTAATAAGAGCATGGTTTGCTTAGTGTAGCGAAACTATTGAAATGCACTCTCATTGAAATATGTTTACTGTACTATTTCTTTTATGTAAATTGCGAGTACGATACAAGCCTTGACATTTCGGGAATCTGGACGTGATTTCATACGCTAAGACAAATGTAATAGCCGATATAACATATGAAGGAAGGAATAATGACAGAGTAATTAAAAGAAAATGTTGCAGTAAGTTAATCATAACTTACATGGGTATTTGCATGCTTACATAGGATATATCCTTACTGTTAAAAAAGTGAATGT
>PNEQ01112861.1:18063-59788 GCA_003012365.1 Medauroidea extradentata
GGGGGGGGGGGGGGTTGCACAGGTCCCAGGAACATAATGAAGGCCGACTTTAAGAGTGCGTAGTAGATAAATAAACGCTGAATACATTAATTTCTACGCTTTTTTGATGCCAATATGAATAAAATACTCAATGGCAATCCTAGATAATGGTATTTGCCCACTTTATACGTAAATATTTATCAAGAATTACTAATTCTTTACGCGTGACCTAAAACTATCGTCTAGGATTGCTATTGTTTAATTTTTGCAAATTGCTTTCAAGAAATCTACAGTTATAGGTTAATGGTTTTAGCGTTAAATTATGTACCTCGCACTCTTAAAGGCATCAACGCTAGTGTGACGGGGAGGAACCAAGGCATATTATGTCAACTTCCCAAGTGGTTCATATGTGGAGTCTTTTCCAGGGACAAATTATTAGCAAAAGAAAGAGAGAAAAATCAATTAATTTTTTTCCGTGGTGAAATAAAATAAAATTTTATAACAGGTAAGAACTCTCAATATTCTTTTAACCAAACTTTGGGCATACCAGTATATATATGTGTGTGTGTGTAGAGAGAGAGAGAGGTTGAGAGGGAAAAGGAGGTTAAATCAAGGATGTTCATTAAACCCCGCTGTCAATTTAAAAAAAATTCAATAGAAATTTCAGTACTTCCGCACCAACAGTACTGATGGATTTATCTTGACATTATCCCATAAAAAAGTCTAGCAGAGTGATGTTAGGGTAGGGCTGATGACCTATGATTAGACCACCACATCACATGCACGGGAAATCATCATTCAGAAAACTAGAATGATAACGTCAAATGTAGAGAGAGGTACACTATACTGAGAGATGATGAATTGCTGCATCTATTCGATCTTAGTGACAGAAACAGGTCAATCATCTTTATAACACAACCTCCGTAGTGGAATTATCTGCAAATAAAAATTGTTTCACTGCCCTATCTTGCAGTTACACCAAACGTTAAGCTTCAGGCCATCACCCGTATGTCGACGAACACTGTGTGCATTTTCGAAAGTAAAAATCAGATTATTATGGCGATTGACATGTCTGGGGTCGTGGCATGTTACATTATCTGAAAAAAAAAAAAAATCATTAACTACACCGTATCACCATATACGGAGATCAATATAACACAAGTGCACACAGCAGACGGCGGTCATTTTGCTGCAATATTTGGACGATTTTCACTTAGTAGCTATGAATACGCAGCCGCTAATGTATAAATGTTACATACAGTTGCTCTTGCTCTCTACAGCACACTAAGCATGGAGAATTGCATTCTACGAGCTGCATTGAAATACAGCTTATATTCTTCCTGTTACATAACGGATGTGTGGACGATCACTTTGAACAAGTTATTTAAAATTTGGCGGTTATTAATTTTCGAACTACCAGCATACTACGCTGTATTTGCCAGCAGTTATTCTTTCATATTACCTTCATATAGTAGTCGCAGACATAAATTCTCTACATCATATGACATTTTGAGGTTTTCCTTGGATTCCAAAATTTTTAATCAAATTCTGCTATGAAGATCAAAGTTTAGAGCTGCAGTAAAATTCTAAAACAAAATTAAATTCCCTCCCTACAAAACTCACCGATTTGTTATTTTTTAAATGGTAGCTGATCTTTATATTATAGCTTTAATGGATACACAGGCGATATCAGAGATGTGAGAGCAATAATAAATTTAAATAAATACACACATAGAAACATGTTTATGTGTGTATATATGCATATATATACATACAGTAAACTCCCGATTTTCCGTGTTAATTGATGCTGCGACACGCACGGATAATCAGGAAACACGGATAACCCGAAAATAGCACATCTGTTAATATAAAAATTAAAAAAAATTTGAATTTATACATAATTAACTTAAATACCATAACAAGTAATGGTTTTACCTATGAATAACGTATTCCACAACTTTTTCACCAAAATAAATAAAAGTATGTCTGGGGTGCATGGTAAAAAACAATGTTACAATCTCGTTAACCGATTCTTACGCGCAAGAGTTGACACTCTTAACTTCCAAAAATATATTTTTTTTTACAAAAATTTTTGGTTTCTACAGTGTTCAACGTACAGAAAGCCGGACGGATAATCCAAAAAAACCGGTTAATCGGTGCACGGATAATTGAGAGTTTACTGTATATATATATATATATATATAGAAACACACAGACCGAGTTAGGACGGACTGTGTTAATTTCATGTGCGACAACTCTGGAAAAATATAACTCGAAAATGTGTTTCAGTTACTCCGTAACATAAATATTGTGAGAGTAATGCTACCAGGAAAATATACTTTCAAATTTTATTTTAACTGGAATTCCAAGAAATGCTTGGTAATATTTACTAAAAACTTCTTCTAATTCTAAGTAATTTAGTACGGCAGCATCATTCATCCATCATTGTTCCAATGGGGCACGACCCCGTATTTATGCTTCGGAACACATCACCGTAACTCAAACCGAACTACATAAAATTAAACATGCTGTAAAATTTTAAAAAAAATTGTCGTCTTGTGGGAAATTGTTTGAGTAGTTCATTTTCTATAAAATGGTATGTCAAACTTCTGTGTTTTTGTAACCCTGATACACACATGGTCATAGCAAATGTCTTGCAGTGTATTGTAACCAAACAAATAGTCTTGTCTCAGTGATCTAGTTTTGACTGATTTTACTATAGATACCTAGTATAGTAACATGAGTGGAGTAAGCGTAGTTTTCATAACGCAGTAAGATGGGATTGTCATCTGCCGACAGAGACGTTGTGTTAAGATAAAACCAGAAAATGTATTGATCTGTTTGCCAAGTTTTACAAAATCGCTCATCCAGCTAATTCCACTGATAAAATCTAACATGGATAGTTGCGTTTAAATGAGTGTCTCCTGGCAACTACACAAATCAAACACACTACTCAGTGACACGAAAAAATTTAACTAGCGATATTACCAAATGTGTACTTCGGTACATTGGCACAGAATGTTACTAGTAACAATGAATAAATAATTTCACTTTTAAATCACTAATGCATTCAATAAATATTGTGTGTGACAGAGATTTTGGTCAGCGATTAATATCCAGGTCTTCAGTGCTGGTGGAGGGGTGACATGAAGTGAGTATAGAGTAGCGCCTACCAACGGCATCACCCGGCACAATTCCCACATGCGAAAGTCCGGGGACCGATCCGGCCGGAAATCGAATCCGAATCGCCTTGGTGGGAGGCGAATGGTCTGACCATTCGACCATCGCGGACCCCCAATAAACATTACTGTTTAATAACACAGTTACATCGAGTGATGTACTGTATAATGTGACGCATTTAGCTTTGTAGCAGTAAGTGGTGATTTGATGCGTCGATTGTCAACCACGTGCGCCCAAGACATCTTCAACACCCAGCCAACAACCGTCAATGTCTTGCCCTGAAAAGCTCTAATATTACGTGTGCACCTCGAGTCTCATAAAAGAGACGATTAACTGTTATGAATAATTGTGCAGTTTTCTACATATCTCATTCATGCAGCAGCTGCATTGTACAATACTTCTGCACATATGTTACAATTAAGCCCCAATTTTCCTCGTTGCTCCTCTCTTACATGAAAATTGTACGTCACTACTTAAGTGTGCATGTGGCAGTTCCACATAAGTAACAAGTCTTAAAGCACTACCTGGCAACATAGCCGACTGCTTGCCATGAGCTACTCAAGCTAACTACCAGACAATTAACAGAATTCTTTCCAAACTATCCGACATTCGTACACGTGAACTACAGACTGTATGACGGGCATAATGGACAGTAATTTTGTGAATTTTTTGAAACGTCATTAACAACACAAACATACTCTAACTTGAACTGCTTATTACTGCAAAAAAATTAACATGTTATAGTTGTTCATATTTTGTCCAAGGTTTCCTATGTTTAAAAATAAAGCATTTATGCTTTTTCCAAATATATTCTTTCAAGTTTAGATGACTGCTGTCTCAGCTGTTGCAGATTTAGTACAGTTTATTTATATGCTGTTTTACTGCTTGACTGTACTTTTAAGTTGTAGCATTACTGTTTTGTAAACTGCAATGTTAATTATTTGGATTAATAAATATTAATAAGTCAGTATTTATTTCATTGTTGGTGCAGCTATTACAAGCGAAAACAAATCATTAATTGAGTACGTACCAATTAGCACGTTTTGTAACATCATTAATACAATTATTTGAGTCACCAGATGAGGTGCTGGCTTTGTGGAGCGTTAAGGACGAACTCATTTAACTATATCGATTTTAACGGTGGGGTTATCTAGATGAGCGTATTCAAAACTTGGTGAACACTGCCATAAACCGGTTTGTTTCATTTTAATACAAAAGTTTCAATGACAGCAGAAGACAATCATTTTACTGCAGTTTGCAACCTACGTCTACTCCATCCACATTTCAATAGCATAGATAATAATAACAACTGAATCCAGATCATTGTTACACGCCTATTTGTTTGGATACTGCATTGCAAGACAGTTGCAGTGCCTGCATATGGTGCAGGTGTTACAAAAAAATTCTGGTATGTGAAGCACCATTTTCTCGAAAAAAAAAAAATTGCCAAATTTGACAATTTCCGACAAGGCAACCTTTCTCTCTAGTCTTCCGCATCTGTTTAATGTTGTGTACTACAACATGAATTACGGTGTAGCGTTCAGAAGCTGGAAGCAAAAATAAGGGGCCGTGCCCCATTGCACCAATTATGAGTCAATGGTATTACCAAACTAAATTATTTATAATGAATGATGTAACTTATCCTATTATACTTCCGAACTTTCACTAGAATCGCACACTTTGACAACTATGTGGGCCTAATTGTAAGCACTATTTTGTTGACAATAATTTCATTGAAATGCCATTATACCAAATCCCAGCAAAGGTATGACTATAGCATATTTGATCATTCATTTCGGCACATATAAGCAAATTTAGTTGAGCATGCAACTCAAACGTGTTTTCCTTTTCTTTCCTTACAGAAAAGACGTTCATTATGTCTGTAATCAGGCATCATATAATTTAACCAATTTTGAGAATTCCTGTTCACTTAGCTAAATTTAAAATTAAGTATAGTTAAATTAAAGTCTGCCATGTAATTTCATTACATGTTACATCTGTTAACGAATAATGGGAGTTAGAGTTTTGTTTGCCACTATAGAGCTATCAAGATTTTATTAATGTACTTGAATTTAAATAATGTTGAATATATTACCTTTATGATGGCAGTGATATTCTCATGTAGGTTGTCAATGCCACCCGGGAGCTTGACTACCATTGCAGGACACATCAGGTTGCGAGCCAATGTTTCAGCTATGTCTTTAGCAGGTCCCTGGAGACCAGGAACTATGTACACAGGATGTACTTCTCGCACATATACTTGTGATGGACATTTACTGCACACTTCTACAAGCGAGCAGGAACTGCAGGACTTCAAGTCACTTCCAAGCTTCTCCAGCTCTTCTATAGAGGAAGGTAATAACATGGACGTCTGCTCACTCGATGATAACACTGTAAGTCAGGGACCTTCAAGTTAAATTTCCCTCAGTAAAGAAGTATAGCCAAAGTACATGGAAGATACTTTACAGCAATATAACTACCAAATTACATTTATTATATGTTTTAAAGTTATTTGAACGGTTTCCTTTTGTGTTATTGTCTGATCGACTTGGAAGTACATACTACGTCTGCTCCTCCCACTGTTACATTTTAGAATGTGTTTCAGCCGTAAGTGAATCCAATGACACAGATTTACATGATCTTTGAAAGAACTGTGCAATGGGAGTGCATGACTGGATTTATTTACTTGGACATACTCCATTGCTAAATAAATGACTGTTAAAAGAAAACTAAAAATAATACAAGAAAACATAAATATGCAGAGTATGCTTTAGTCATCAGGATACATACACAACATGAAATTCCAAAAGTGGAATCTGGTCAGATTCCACTTTTGGAATTTCATGTTGTGTATGTATCCTGATGACTAAAGCATACTCTGCATATTTATGTTTTCTTGTATTATTTTTAGTTTTCTTTTAACAGTCATTTATTTAGCAATGGAGTATGTCCAAGTAAATAAATCCAGACAGATTTACATGTTGAACAATATGATGTAGGACAGTGACCTGAAGAGAATGTTGAATTTTCCGGTAAGGAATACTAGTTCATTAGAAGAACGTTACCCTGTTCATGTGGGCTGGCCTGTTCAGATATTCCAGTAAAATTAATATAGTATGAGGAGAATATCAGATGGCCATGGTGTTGCACCCTGAATGCTGATATTATTTTTGGGAGCTCATAGGCAATCTGCGTACCCCGGAGGATGAAGTGAATGAGGCCTTACGATGGAGAAGCGCCGGAATGAGAAAGAGGAAACGGGAGAATCCCGAGAAAAACCCGCCGGCCAGCATCATCATTAGGCATGAGTCCCATATGCCCGACACCACCAGGGAACAAACCCGGATCTCCTGGCATGTAGCAGTTGGTATGACCACCAGACTGCCGCGGCCCCAGATATTCCAGTGACTGGTTACCATGTTCATACAGCACTATTTTGTATTTGGAACAAATCGCCTCAGATCAATTTTGACTTTAATATAGTATTGTGTTGGGTAGTTTATTCACTGAGAGAATGCTTAAAGAAAAATTTGGTTTATTATAGTGGTAATGTATAACTTGGTAATATATAACTATATCTCTCTCCTATAGCCCCAAAAGAGGATCATTGTTTCTTTTATAGGTACTGCCCCACAAAGAAAAAAAGAAAATTTCTAATAGTTTTGCAAAGTATTTTGTTACAATTATATTAATGAGTCGCTAAAATACAAGTATTTCAGAGGTTCCATTACAACACATTCTTGTTAGTATATTACTACAGGCTTAATCATTTGCATTAAAATTGGATGGGTATTCGTAGGCGGGAAGTCACAAACTTGACGCACCATAAAGAGTTCCTTTTTTTTTTTTTTTTTGCTTCTTGCAATTATAACACAACTGTTCGTTATGTTATGTCAAATAGGCAGAATAAATATAAAATATATTGCAAATCAATGGGAATATTTTATTTCAAATTCCCCCTTTTTTTTTTTTTTTTTTTTAAAAAAATATCTAGAAATTCTCTAACTTCCTATAAAATGTCCCTATTCCACTCAAAAATTTATTTTTCCTTGTTTCTTAAAAAAAAAAAAGGTCTAGAGTAGTAGATGTTATATGTGTGATCGAACACAGTGACCCTTTTTAGTATTCAAAATTGCACAAAAAATTTATTTTCAAGAACTATCAAAATATTAAAACAATTTGTTCTCAACTTTCTTATCAAGACATTTTTACAAAATAATCATATAAAAGGAGCTAAGACATGTAATTAAAATTTGAGGAACGTGTATTACTGTAAATGAAATAAAAAATTAATTACTTATATATAACTGCATAAAAAACTAATTGTAACTCAATAAATGCAAATGTCTAATGACTATTTATGTAACGAAATTCTATTTTAAAATCGTGATAATTTTCGTACGGATTAGAAACAACAAATCCGTGAAATGAATCAATGCCAAATAAATCCAATTTCACATCTTCCAAAATTTTTAATTTCATATAGTTTTATCAACTGCTACTGTGATATTTTAATAAACTTTTTCTTCATGAACAAAACAATTTAAAAAGGAAATTATAATCAATATAATGTTTACCCAAGTTTTCTATAATTTTTTTCGTTTAATGAATGAATAAATAATAAAACTTCATAAATGTTTATGCTGAGTAATTCCAGTACAACACAATTTTATCAAAAGTTTATACACACACATCCAAATTTTAGGTATGAAATTTCACTATTCGTTTTGTAATTCCTTCATTACAGTTTATATATAAATATACATATTTATTTACATAAAAATTAAAAAATAACAAAAATTAATTAATGTTTGATTAAAAAAAAAACAGCAAAATACCTTCCCTATTCCCTTAGTATCTGTCCAAACTATTCCACTCATGTGCCACTCCTATTCAATTGTTTTATTGAATGGTTGCCATCATGAGCATTAGACCCCATTTATAGGGGAAGCTAATATTCTGTAATGTGACACACTTGGCAGAAAGGGGAGGAACCTTTGAATAGAATGGATATTTTGGAAAATAATGTACGTAGCTAGTGCATAATTTCCTAATGCAAAAGTTATGACCACTCGTAACCTGCCAGAAACAAAGAACTTATTTTCTATTAATTATATGTAAAATAAGTTGTATATATACTTCGAGAAAAAAACCATCAGCATATAACTAAACTAAAAGTAGTATAATATATTCCCAAATTACTTTGCCCTAAATGTCATTTAAATTAAATCAAATATTTTAATTTTCAGTTATAAACAGAATGAAATACAAACACATCTTATTTTTCATCAATTCAAGCGAAAACATCTCTGGAAATGTAAACACTAGTTCGTTTCTTTAAACTAGTTGTTAGAATGAGGAAAAAGTGCATTAACGCACTATCTGTCAGAGATAAGTAAAAATTGGCATAAGGAATTATCGCATTGCTTCCTGTTGTAGCCAGAGCGTAGAGATAAATGTTCTGTAAATTCTCTAGGCATTAAAGACAGCCATTGTGTAGACAATATATAATTATGGTTTCATTTCTAGTATTGCAGTTATTTCAGCAAAATCTAAGTGAATTAATTTTTCCTTCTCATCTCTTATTTCTAAGACAATATTATTCTTTTATCTGTTTGCATTGGAAAAATAATGGATAATTTGGTTCGTAATATACCACTTCACCAAAAGAGATAATAATCAATTGAAGCAAAGGTACTAGTTTCTCTATGATTGTATTCGTCATGTTTCAGAACCATATAATTTACTATATTATACAGAATATTAATTGTTTCAAATGGGTTAACTTTAGGAATTGCATCAACCTGATGAAGTTAATTTTTTTCTAAGACTTTACTTTGTGAAAAATCATACAATTTTACCAATAGAGTCTGAGTTATCAGACAACAGATCAAAAATACCTTTTACTTTTCTCTGTTTGTTACCATATCTAATTTAATTGATATATTATTGTTTTATTTCACACCAGCAACAATTTGTTAAATGAAGAAAAATGTTTTGTAGTTTTTCCAAAATCTTTGATATTATATTGACGAAAAGGAATTTCGATTATATTTCTACTCATTTTGATCTATAAAATATAGCTTTTATTTTGTGTAATGTTAGGTGTTAAATATCTTGCGTAAAACTGAATTAAACCAACCGAATGTTCTTCTGATTCCAAAGGATAATAAAGTATTTTAATTAATATTAATTGCTTACCCCTTAATTTAAATATGTTGTTCAATTATAAAGAAATGGTGAATTATTACCTGATAACATTCGTTGCTTTATTTCCGGCACATCTAATTGTGGTAAAAACACCCTTATGATACATAATTTTATAAATGCCCCAGAATGGTTGAATTTCTGAACTCTTTACGTATGTTTTTAAACCAACCAAAATATATTGTTATAAGAGAAGATACTGATGCTGCAATTAAGTTAATTAACGAACCAGTAGCATACTTTTTCTCATCAAATGAAGGAATGGTTGACGATCATTGTAACGATTCTGTTGTTGTTTTTGATTATATGATATTAGATAACCAAGATATGCTAAGAGACCATTTTGCTCTTAGCAGAGAAAAAAATATTTATTGTTTTAATAGCTCAAACTTACTCAAAAGTAGGTACCGAGACAACCAATAATGATAATGCTAATTTTCTTTGTATATTTCTACAGGATGACACAAATCTTAAACATTTCAAACATGGCAAATATCGAAATCCAAAAAAGATTTCTTAGTGATTTAATGATATTTATGATTTATAAAACGTTACAATTTCAATAACAACATTAGCGTTATTCGATGCATTAAAACTTATTGGAAATAAACAAAAAAATTTTATTATCTTCTTTATCATCAAACAATTTAAACAAATTATTTTTTTTTTAAATTTAATTTTAGGAAGCCCAGTTTTAGGATTAATAACATTGTAAATTAATTCAATAATTTCTTTGCAGTCGTTTGGTTTAATTCTTATTTAATTTGCTATCCTGTTCATCACAAAAATGTATTCAGTTTGATTATTACTCAAACACACTATTTTTTTCTTTCTCACAATTTCCAACTAAATGAATTATAGTTATTATATCACTTTCTTAATATTCTAAATTAACATCATAATAAGGTGCAATTGGATTAGATACATTTCTTGGTTATTTATCTTCTCTTGCTTTAAGTATGAAAGAAAAACTTCATCTAACGATTACTTATTTCTAGTTAAAGTTGTTCAAAATCATTGAACTGTGGGAGTCTTACTGATTTTTTTATTTTATCTTCAACCCAACTACGTTCATTAGCCTAAGATTTTTTATAACATTACCTGAGATATCCATTTTTTTATTATTATATACATACTTAAATTAAAAAATATGTAATTGATATGACCATTTCAATAATAAAATCGCACTTTCTTCCACATCGACATGATTACTTGTTGTTAAAAATATTTTATCATCAGGTAATACACTTAAAGGTATAAATCAGTGGTTTTCAACCATTTGTGGCCCATCTTCCCTTTCTGGAGGTGGACTAAAACCTAACACCCCCTTTTCATTTTCATTGTATGTCTAATTTTAATTTGAATTAAAATGTAAATAATAAACCTGTTTTATTAATTTAAAAGAATTTACTACCACGTACAAAAACAAGCAAAACAGTTTTATCCAGTCAATCTTAAATAAATTAAAAACAATTAAAATATACATTATTTACATATTTTTTAAAGAACATAGAAGTGCAACAATTAGGATCATTTATGTACAAAAAAACTGGTGTAAATGTTCTCATTTTTAAATGGGAATCTGGAAAAATGAACAACGTTGACAGTTAAAATTTGAAAAATAAATGAATGTTTGAAAACTCTGTTATTGTTTTATTTTGCGTATTTTGCTTGGTAGATTTCAGTTAAAGCTTGAATATCAAGCTTTGTGTTCGTCAAAATCAGGCGCTAGTCTCCTTTGAGGCAAATGTCCAACTTATTTCTTTCTTTTGTTAGGAGCTGGGAAACAAAACTAAATAATATTTTAAAAACTAAATATGTTAACGGAAATGAGATGAAAAGTGGTTCAGTTTTTCCCCAAAGTTGTGGATGAGTTACCATAAGCTTCACCCAGGCTGACTCGTAACCGCACTGCTTGAAAATGGTTTTCGACATACCGTCATACTTCAGATCTAGAAACTCCGTCCGAAAAGAGTTATTAAGTTTATCCACAGCTTCAAACGAGAATGGATCTAGAATCCTCTCTGAAATTTGTAACTTGGTTAAATCTTCAAATATTGATTCCATGTCAGTTTTTAACTGGTCAAGTTGATATAGTAGAAATTAGGATTTTGTCTTCTGAGAGTTCAGGAGTCTCGTTATCTGACACTGAACACTTATTAAGGGTAGGAAACTGAATCAGCTCTTTATGGCCAATGTTTACCTTGTGAATGTCAAACTTGGCAATGAATAATTTAATTATCCATTAACCTTGATAAGATTAATTTTGTTTCCTTGAAGCCTTACATTGACATTGTTTATTTTTTTCAAAAATATCTGTAACTAGCATTTCTTCAAATTGTCACTTAAAACAGGATCAGACATGTCGAAAAACGCAGTAATCGTGAAGGAAATTGAGTAAAGAGTTTCCTTTGGAAAGCCACTTCACTGCCGCATGTAGAAGCAAGTGTTCAAATTCCACTTCATTTCCATCGCAATGTTGTCGGAGCAGATGGTCATTGAGGGAATTACTAGCTTTGATCTCGTTAACACCAGTAATAACCAGTTGTAGGGTTTCATACAGGACACCAGTCAATTTTTTCGCAACTAACTGTTGTCAATGAATGACACAGTAAATATGACCTCTGGCACTTCATTCATAAGGTGGGCTATAAACCCAGCATGATGACCCAACATGGCAAGAGTCTTTTGGGCAAGCACTCATGTTTGTTTGGGGAATCTCTTTTTCCTTAAAATAGTCTTGTACCACTTAAAAATTTACGATCCCTTGTCAGTGATGAAAGTTCTAGTAAACAACAATTCCTCGGTAATTTCCTTTTGTTCAATGATAAACCTCAATTAAGGTAATAAAATTGTTTTGTTTTCAATCACAGTTGATTCATCAATCTGCGATGTAAATTTACTTATTTTCAACTAATTGGTGAGTTTGGATTCAACGTCCATGGCCATTTCGTTGATTCGCAAGGAAACAGTAGGATGGTTTCTCAAAGAAACCGATTGACATATCTTATTACTAGGGCCCTCACCTAGCGTGTTTTCACTTTTTTTTTTTTTTTTTGTAGCCGGTAAACCCACAGTTTCACCCACTGTGTAAGGTTTGCCACATTTAGCTATCATTAAAGACACCTTTTAAGAAGCAAGAATACCATTGCCAAGTTCTTTACTCACTTTATAACTGTGTACCCTCGATAAACGATCTTTCATATGCGAAGGCTTCATGGCTTCATTGCTAGTAAATGTTTTATTGCACAAAATACAATGTGGAAACCGCACATTTTGCGGTGAAGCGATAAAACTGAATTTTAAATATTAAGCGGAGTATTGACGAAACTTCTCAATTTTTAAATTCATTGTACAAGAACTTTTACACTTCAAAACAAATGCACAAAAACAGAAAAAACAAGGACTAAATCTGATGAGACACAAAAAGGCTAGGGAAGACTGAAGATGAAGGTAGGTCAATGGCAAGTGTGTTGTGAAGCGTAAGGGAACCTTGACAAATCGAACGCCGCTCACTGGCCGCGCTGAGCAACAACAGGTGTGGACTGAGGAGAGGGGTGAGTGCAAAGAACTCGCCGGCGAAGAATAGCCAGTGACTCATGCTACCCTGCAACTTCTACTGTACAGTACTATTTTAATTCCCCCACCCTTTATGAATACTCATCGCCCCCAAAATCCCCCCCCCCACTTAATTATTGCCACCCTGATAATCCAAATTGCCCACTTGAGGGAGATAACTCCCAGGTTGGGAACCTTATGGTATAATTGAGTAGCAGTGTTAAGAATATCAGGTGTTATTATTATTTAATTTACTTTACCACCCGTCATAAAATGGTATTCACTTAGATAGCTATCCAAGTAAAATATTATTTTCTTTTATACTAAATTTTCCAAGTAAACAAACAATAGTAAATATATTTTTCTGAAAATTATTGTATATTTCTTCTATTTTTGGGTTCACTAATTGACGGAAATGTCTTAATGTTTCATCAATTTTCAAATCAATGAGTGTGTCACAAAAATTAAAAGTTGACCGAGTAGGATTTTCAAATTTTGAAGTTACTTCTTTAACAAAATTTTGTAATCTTATAAATATTTCTGCATAAATTGTTAATTTAGTTTTGTGTAATTTACCACTTAAGACTACCTAAATTTTGTAATTTATCACTTATTTGTGTATCAATGGTTAATTTATTATCATTTAATTTATTAATCTAAAAATCACTTATTATCTTCGTCAGTTTTATTAATAGGATCAGCAACCTCTACAAAACTACAGCTGTGAATAAAAATATATTTACTTGAAAATAAAATTTCATTCGTACTTTAATTTTTAAAGCAGAAATGCCTAGATCAACATCTGCTTTTAAAGCAAAAGTATCATATTTGGATTCTAAATCATTAACTAGAGTATCATACTTAGAGTTTATATTTAAAACACATGTATCATCAACTGTTTCAGAACATTTGATTCAAAATCTTACCTAAAGTATTACGTTCACACGTTTTCAAATATATCCATTAGATACTTATTAATAAAGAAATAATTTTTGAAAATTTAAAATTACGAAATAGATGGTATAGTACTAACACACACAAATTAATACAAATAACATCATCAAAATATTGTATTCTATCATCATTATAAATTATTTCACAATTGAGGTCTTCAACTAATATACAAGAAAGATTGCCACCAAATGAATAAAAAAAATTATGTTCTTTCCAATAACAAACTCAATGTGCAGCAGAATTTTTTAGAAACATGAAAATTAACTATCCCACATTCTTTTTTAAGTGGAGATATAGGTAATTCACAATCATAAATACACCCCCAAATGTATACATTATTTAATAATATATTCATTATCAAATTTACTGAGTGAAATTATTTTACTTTTTATAAGTTTTCCTTGGTTTTCCAAATTTAAAATTATGTCTAGGTTGATCTGCTAATTCTTGATCCTACTTTTTGTCATTAATTACAGTGTTAGCAACAGCTGATGCACAGCCACCTAGTGCTCTTAAAGCGCATAACACACCAAAAATTTTTGGTAAAAATCCACGTTTATCAACTGTTAAACCATTACCAGTTTTCTTCTCTTTCAACATTTTCTTAAGTGTTGGTATAGAGAGAGTGATGTACATCCCTTTACTATCTTTAAGCTTACAGTTTTTACGATGAAGTTGTTCCTTTGTTAAAAAATATATCAATATTACAATTTTTAAGATCATCAGCACACAGTTGAAACAGTATTTTTCATCTTATTTTAAAAATAGAGAAGTTATTGTATACAAAATTTAATAAGATTATATATACACAATATGCACACAATTTTATAAGATTGTGCATAAAAGTTTATGAAAAATTATATATAAACATTTAATATATTTTTTTAATGCCTTAACCTAATTTACTCTGAATATGTATGCATAGCTGAGCCTGTCACACTAGCCCATAATATTTTGTTTAAAACAGCATTTGGAGCAAATATTATTTTGATTGCTTTCTTTATAACTCTTTATCAACTACATGTCTTTCAGCTTAATGTTTATGACTGTGATAAGAAATATTGTGCTCCATTGCTGCAACATCTAAATAATTTATTGGTTTATCATTTATTTCTCATCTTTCTTGTAGTCTAGTTCCAGGGCCTAAAAAGTGATATCCTGTCGCATGTAATTCAAATGGTAAAGAAATATTTATATTGTTTAGTAATTCTTCTTCGTGATGTTCTGATTCCCCACGAAAACAACAAAATCACTAAATTTATTATCAAACATATGCATCATTCCAACTATTTTATGTAATTATTTTTATTTCCAGCATTTTCTTCACCATATATAACTAAAAGTCGATGAATAAGTTTTCCAACATCGTCCACTCGTATGTATTCTTTTGAAAGATTCATAAATATTTTAATGCCACTACCATACTTTGGTATTGAATGTTTTTTTCTCTATCGATTCACAAATTGGTTTAACTAAGTTTCCCCATTTGTCACCTTTGCTAGATTTTGGCATTCCAGAATTTGAATCATTTCTTGAAAAAAAAAAAAAAAAAAAAAAAAAAAAACAGCATTTGTATCTCATAAAATTTGACTATAGTTTTGATAATCAGCATCTGTATACTCACTTTCCAAAACATCATTGTGTGTTAACAGTTTTAACAAAATTTGAGTTCCAATATTTTGTCTCCCTTAAATTTTAAGTTCATCATCGTTAAATGTTACTTCATTATCACCAATCAATATATATATATATATATATATATATTACTTCCTTCAGGTACAAAACCAATTATATAGTCATTGCAATTGTTTAAAAAAATTGGTTACTTTCTCTCCAACAAATGTTCTATTGTTGGTAAATGGTACTCTATCTTCAGTCAAATACTTAAATGCTTCATCAGAGTGTTCATATTTAAACAGATCCCTTTCAAAATATGTTTCTTCCAGTTTTGGTCGATAATCTAAAATTGGTTTCACAAAAGCGGGAATAAGTGTAGAAACTAATTCCTCATTCTCATTTGTAACGTTCTCTATTTTGTTGCCTAAATTATCAATGGCTTCAATCATTGGTTGTCCTTGATTTCTATTTTATTCATACATTTATTTGTGACGTTTTTGAATTCTTTAAAATTTTCAATCAGCTGTCATCTTCTTAATAAATTATTCCTAGCTTGCTTTCTTCCATTATAATTTAAATAGAATAAAAATTTCTCAAATATAATTTTGTAATGTTCAAACAGGTAAAATTATTGTATAAAATATTTAACACGCTAAAACTTCTTTATATTAAATGGTATACTGTATCAAATGTAAGAAACACACAAGTGATAATATTTCATATGATTAAACAAAAAAAGGAAAAATTTTATTAATATATCTTATTTGTAGCTGTTGTGGTATTAAAAATGAATGCTTATCGGTGGGAATATTAAAGAAGAGAGTGCTGATTAAATGCATAAACAAGCTCAAATATTTTCCTAGAAGAGCAGTTCTATCTTGTGGAATAGATAATCTATAGCAAGCAGATTTAGTGGAAATGGATTCAGGTTCCCTCAAAGGTATTTCAAAAAATAACAAAGGATTTAATTATGTCCTACCTGTTATTATTGCTTTTTCCAAATTTGGATGGGCAGTACCAGTAAAGGATAAATCTGATGAAAATATTACATTATAATTTAAACTAATATTACATTTTTGACAAGTTAAGCTTCTTCAAACTGATAGTGGTAAATAATTTTGTAACAAAATGTTTAAAAAAATAATGAGTGATTACAATATAAAACATTATTTATCGAATAGTGATAAGAAACCTAGTGTTGTTGAAATATTTAATTTAATATTGAAGAAGAAAAAGTGGCAAATGTTCATTATACAAGAAAGCTATAGATGGATAAATATTTTACCGAAATCAATAAATGATTACAATAATTCCGTTCACAGAACCATCAAAATTAAGCCTTGTTGATTTAAGTAAAGAAAATAAAGCGTCTTTCTGGCTAATATGTACAATAATAAAATATTTTCGAAAATAAAAATTTTCTATTGTAAATAATGTTCTAATAAGTAAAGCTAATTTTTTTTAAAAAGGGATGTACACCATATTGGCCGATTGAAATATTTGAAATATCTGAAGTATTATACACAAATCCGATAACATATATAATTAAAGATTTGCAAAATAATCCAAACAATCGTATGTTTTATAAACAAGAGCTTCTTAAAACTAAATATGATAATGATTACTCAGTGGAAAAAGTTTTGCGAAAGAAAGGGGATAAAGTTTTAGTTATATGGTTAGGTAGGATATAAATCATAACTCATGGATAATTATAAACAATATTATTGTATAACTTTTAAATAATTTATTTTTAAAATATTTTTTTCTATATAAATGAGTGAAAAAATAAATGAGAGATACAAACGTCAGATGTTTCCACCAATTGATCAAATTAAGGATAATTTAATAGAATACAATAAGAGAATGGGATTTGATATGCCAATTAGTAATTCCTTTTCATATCCGAATGAAGCTTATATATTGTATTTGAGATAACTAAGAGAGATAAAAATTAGGAGTATGCTAAAGATTCAACTATTGCTCTTTGTGAGAATTTATTTCCATTCCTATTTTCAATAACAGAAATTTCTAAAGATGGAAATATTATTGAGAGTATTGACAACCCTGGAATAACTTCCACTATGGTACATTCGATGTTCGAGTCAATTTCAGAATCAACCTATGTACAGTTACCTATGGTTGAAAAATGTTATGGAGTTGACAAATTCTTATTCTCTTATAACTGATAAACGCAATGAATTTGCATATCCGTTAAAATATTCATTTGAATTAATTCAATGTTACATTGATATTTATTGGAAAGATTGTTACAAAATTTCATTTATACGAGGTTCTAATGATAATGTTTCTATCTATAGATAACCTAAACTTAAAGCTGATGGAACTACTGACTCAAACCATGTTTCTGATTACGGTAAATTTATTGTTGAGAGAATGTACATATTGTGGCCAATCATTTAGTATGAAGAAAATTATGGAAATGGAATTGAAGTTAACCTATACAAAAAAATTAAAAACATTTAAAATTATTGACTGTGTCTGGAACAGTTGTTCTTAGTTGTTCAAATACATTTCAGTTTGATACAAAGGATAAATTTAATTTTCTAAAGTTTGATATACCTGATTATGTAATTACTGTATTGGTTTTATAATTAACAGAAAGGAAGTTCCGGAACAAAATAAACATGCTCAGTTATTTGATCACTACAGTGTTAGAAATATTTAGTTTAAAAATGGGAGAAATGAAGTCTTTCCAATAGAGAGTTGGAATCTAGACATTGGAAATAATACAGCTGATTGAATTTACATTGCTTACAAAGATTTTTATAAATTAAAAAATCAATTTTATCATTTTTATCGTAATTATGAAATGTACTTTAATCCAAATAAATCTGTCTCTGAAAGAGCAGTACATGTTGTTGATTGTTCACGTCGAAAAACTTCCATTATTAAGGATAGAATTTATATTAAACTTACCGTAGATTTTACTAAACCAATAGTAGCAAAACAGTATATTATGTAGTATTCATTAGTCAAAGAAATAATTTATTTGATGTCAGAAGTGAGAGAATCACTGAAGTTATATTGTAAGTAATTATCGTTGTTTTATATTTTTTTGTATTTTTATGTATTATATTTTAAAATTTTATTTAGTTTTTATAATACGTAATGACACCACGGTAATGTAGCAATGCTTATCATATTCAACTGTTAATACCCATTTTCCAGATTGAATCGAAAATATTTCCTGTTTATGCTTCTTATAAAGTTAATATTTTTGTACAATATTAATTTTTTGAATAAACAATTGTTATTAATCAATAAAGGTTAGTTACATTTTAACTACACTAGTTTTAATACATTTCGCTCTTTTTTAAATACTGCCTTCAACATTTGTAGCATACATTTTAGATTTCACTCCAATAAATTTTTCCATTATTTTTCTATTATTTACATCTTTCATTTTACCAAAACATTTCTTGTTTATTTGTGGAATATTATATCAATTATCTTTACCATAATCTGAAGTACCAAAATTTTGAATTACTTCTTTCATATTTTTATATAAAAAAAAATAACTTGTTTTTATATAATACTAGCTGTCCCTTTGCGGCTTCGCCCACGTGTACTATAGAAAAGAGTAACTAACTTTTAGTTACGTGTTAATTGATGGTGATACTATATTCTATATTATGCTATATTCACTGTTTATCTTTAAAACATCAAATACAAACAGATTTGTCCAGTCCACTGCGCTAAGCGTACTTTTTTTAATTCATCTTTATTTCTCTATAAAGCAGCTGCCCGGCTGTGGCTTCCAACGCAAAACAGCTGCCCGGCATTTAACAGCTAGCGTACTCAATAACAGTGTAAAGAGCGCGCGCAATGCGCTTGTATGATGTCTCGTAATTCCCATTGGCAAAGTCTTGCACGGGATAAGAACCCGTAACCCCACCCCTCCCACACCCTAAACTTTATACAATACCTGAGTGAATGCTTAAGGCCTCGATCACAGTAACATACCTACATTGTTTAAACAACAATAGCAATAAAGCTCAAATTGACTCTACTGTTTTTAGGGTTTTTTTTTTCCGGCAATTATTCAAATTTTTCTCGCAGTAAAAACCATCTTTGAACGTCAACGAACATTTAAAAAAAGAATTGGCCAAATTGGTCCAGGCGTTCTTGAGTTATGCACTTACCAACACATTTTGCGATTCATTTTTATATTATAGATTTTAATAGTCAGTGTCTGTACATATAATTCAATATTTTATCCATATTTTGGTTACATAACGTTATAATGAAAATCGTACAATACAATTTTTGGTAAATCTAATATGCTCATTCCAACATAAATTGGTTTATTAAAACATAATTTGGTTATATTCATGTGAATTGCACCTAATGATGTACTAACAATATTTCTGTCTTTAAAAAATGGTTTTGCAATTATTTATATATTTTATATATTATATATTATATATATATTTTTCTTTATCACATAACGCAGATTTTTATTTTTTTTTAGCCTGGAAGTTTTTTATTTTCTGGAGTTAGTGGCAAATATTTATGAAGTCATGTAATTCTTCAGGATGTTCTAAATCAACTTCTAAAATATAGCCATAATTGAATTGTTATCTATATTTAGCACCTACATATTTTTCCCAATAATTTGAATCACTGAGTATACAAATTACCCATTCAGAACTTCCACATGGCAAATATTGTAATTGCTTAACCATATAAATTGTTTGCATCTAAATATTCTAAATATAAATATTCTATTTCGGCATCAAAATTTTTCATACATTTATGACTTTATTTTGTGTATCTTTTGCAGCATTGTGATATTCCATCTTCAATTCCTTTTTAAATCATTAATATATTACAATATTTTATTAAGAATTATAAGTTTATCATGTTTGTATTAACATAGCGTCCCAAGTCAATCCTGGGGCTGTAAAATACCGAGCAGGAACAAATTTATATGTTTTTATAGATACATCTATATCAGCCAATATTAATACATCAAATTTGTTACAGAATTATGTATATTCACCAAGATTTTTATTCTTAAATGTATTTCAAACTTTTGTTCAAATTCGTAATCATAAGAAGTATCATTTTTATTTAAATTATTGTTTAAAATTTTCTTTGGATTGCAATTCTGTTTCACTATGTTTATCTTCAGAATCCATAATCGTACTGTTATACACTTTTTAGTGACTAAACTCTTTTGATCTTCTGAAAAATAATTTTAAGTTTCTCGTAATTGTTCATTAGTAAGATTTTTAGAATGTGAATCTAAATTAGAGGCCATAAATTTAAATGAGTCAAAAATCTTATTTTTTTCCTTCTTGTACTTGTTTTGAAAAATAAATATGTTTTACTTCGTTCTTCGGAATTAAATCAATTCTGTTTTAATTTATAAATTTTCCCAAACCGTTGATAAATAGTGTGTCATCCACAAAAAAATATGATAATAAAGAGGAACAAAATTTGGATTCTGATAATTTAAATTACATTTATTATGAGCTGCTATCTAAATTTCCCATTTAAATTATTGCGGTCAATTATCGAATATTTTACTTGTTCACACTCAATAATAGAATTTAAGGGTATTTCACAAATATGGCAATTTATTGCAGCAAAATATTTATTTCTATCTTCATTAGTATATGAAATCATTTGGTATTTCATTTTCATATATTTCTTTGCTTGTTTTAGATTCCTTCCTATTAATTTTTTTACAAAAAACACTAGATGCATTTTCTCCTTTATAATACTGTATACTGAAGGTTTGTAATCACAATTTTCATGTTTTATATAGTAAAATAACTTATTGGCTCGTGTTTTTGGTACACATTTGTATACGAATTAGCCGAATTTTGTTGACAAGTATTTATTTTTTTTTGTAATAAATGTTCAAAATCAGCATAAACAGTAAAAGTATCTTTTAAAGAATGATTTTAATTGAGCTTTTTAAATGTTTACCGTTAGAATTTATTGGTTTGTGGGCATACGCCATTGCTCATGTTTTGCTGATCAAACCTGTGTTGAATGACATAGTACGAAAACCAACAAGAATAAAAATATAAAAAACACACACAATTTGAAAAATAACAATCACAGAGGAATTGTCAGGTTTTTTTTTTTTTTTTTTTAAATAATTGTTATACTAGACCACAAAGAACTCTATCTCTAGAATTCTTTGTTGTATAATACAACAATTATTTTGAAAAATAACTGACAAAATTCCTCTGGGATTTTTTTTTTCTGTTTTTGTGTGTGTTTTATACATGTTTTTTCTTGTTCGTTTTCATACGTTTTCATTCTACACAGGTTTGATCAGCAAAACATGAGCAATGGCGTATGTCCACAAACCAATAAATTTTTTTTTTTAAATTCTTAAATTTTTATATTTATTTTCATTTGGAAGTAATACTCGAACGCCTTCACATTCTTTAAAATCTTTCCATGACTTTAATTTATCTTCAGAATAAAAATGTTGTAAATATATATTGAAAATAAATTATTTTCTAGCACAGTATATATATATTTTTCTAAGTTGTGATCCTACAAGTCGAGAAAGACTTTTTATCCAACAATAATGATCATTACTTTCGTTTTTAATGTATTAAACGTTGATGTGCTTATCAGATTTATTTTCCATAATAGTTGTTGGATGAAATATATACTCCTTTTCGTATTTGAATTTTTTCTTTATTATTATTTTCTTCAGTATTATTTATATAATAATTTACATTTCTCCCTTTATGTCGTCTTTTTTCACCTTTTTACCTTGTTTTTTCCCCCCTTCCTTAATAGAAATTTCAGTTATTTAAAAAATAAAAAATTTTCTGTTTTTACTTTGGAAATTCTAAACCTTCAAATGGTTTATTTAATTCAAGTTCTGATTGTACATAACTTTTTACTCTATCTAGATTTGTTTTTATGGGGTGCAATGCGATAAAATAAACCATAAATGCATTTTTATCATAGTTTTGACATTATTAACAGCCGTTATATATTAAAATTCTTGTTCAAAATTCTATAATTACCATTTTATTAAATGTCACATCAAATCCTTTTGCTGGATAATCCACCATTGCTCTTAATATTTTTGAAATAATATCTCTATAGTATTTATCTAAATAAGATGTTTTTGATATAAGCTAATTTTTAGTTTTAGAAGATCATTCTTCAAATTCTTCATTATTAGCTGACCCCCTTTTATATTCTACTGAAAAATGTAAACTTACTTTTAAATTATTTTTCTCAAGCAGCTCTTTCATTTTATTTGCTACTAATTTTTTTATAGCAAAAAGAAATTCGGTGAAGTCAATGTCATCATTTATTTGCTTAATACTATTTGTTTTCAATCTACTTTCTAATGCTTCTGCTGTTTCATATATTTCATAACCATTATTAATTTTATCATTTTTTATATTGTTTGCTGCTTAAAAATGTTTACTAACTTCATTCGTGATTTATCTTATAAAACTGATAATGCTATTTTCACAAATTTCACAATTTTTCCTGTCCTTTTTAACATTTAGTTTCAGAAAAAAAAAATTATATATATATATATATATATATTATTTTATGTTGTTATATTGTTGGTTAATTTTAGATAATGGACGAAGATGTTTATGAATTCTAATTTCTTCATGAATTGTTATTTATTTATTGTTAGTAAGACTTTCAACATTTTCACATTTAACTGATATATTATTTTTATGTCTTTTAGTACCTAAATGTTCTTAATTACGAGAAGGTTTACAATAATTTTTACAAACAATACATTTGATTTTTGTTTCTTGAGGCTTTTATTTCCCCTTTTTAAAACACAATTTTTAAATTTAAATTCATCCCAAGCATTTTGTTTAGAAATATTTCTATTCCTTCGCATTGACTGAGTTTTGCGTTCACCATTTATTTCAGTGTTAATTTATGAGCAAAAATATTTATAAAATTATAGTATTTTTATTTGCGGGTGTTTGAACATTCATTAAATTTATAAAAACATAAGAAATAAAAATTTATTAAATTTTTATATTTTCAATGACAATTCTTTGTACCTTGATCAAATTTATAAAAAGTTAAAAAAATTAAACTATGTAAAAATATTAAATTTTATACTACATTTTTTTTATTTTTTATGAATTTTATTATTATAAATATAAGCAACAAAACTCAAAGATATAAACAGAAGCAACACTGTATGTATTTATTAGGAAATAATAATTACAACCATTTCGGAACTTACAATAGACTAACAACAATTAATAAATAAAGCTAAAATATTTGACACAAAATTCAGTTATCAAGTTTTATTACCAATAGCAGATATGCAAGTATTTTTACCTAGATATGTTGAAAAATTTTATAATAAAGTTTTAGAATATGTTAATAGAGAATCAATAAATAGTATATATGATGGAAAGAAAAAATTGTGGTCCTAGAAATAAGGTTCATTCAATAAGATTTGATGAAAATTTCTTTTACTAATTTAATATTTTACTTTTTAAATTTATTATTTATAGTTTTATCTATTATTTCATTTACTCTCATTTATGCTCCCTAAACTTTAACTACCTGTTTTATCTCAATTTTTTTCGGTGCTCTTGTAAAAATGTCTTAAAAAGAAAATTGTGAACAAACTGTCATAATATTTCGGTAATTCTTGGGAATTTGTTTTTGTGCAACATTGAACACTTAAAAGGGTCACTGTGCTCGAACATGCATATATCCTCTATTTACAGTCACATGGCTTACGCCTGATCTCAAAAGTCCTCATCAACCACAAAGATTGGGAACTATCTCCTCAATCAGCATCACCGACCCCGATGATTATGGCGCTGTCTCCTCAATTGGCTGAATCATTCCTGCGGATTATGAGCCTGGGCCCAGTGAAGGGGTGGTCTCGCCTTAGGTTTTGCCTAAGAACTGTTTGTGTAACTTCCTGTTTGAGGAGTTAGAAACGTGCCAAGCTCTAGTATCCGAAAGGAGTAATCATCTACCATACCCATCAGGGGAGGTGATGTTGCTCCAGCGTTCGTAAGTATTGGTGGTCATTACTCCTAGATGGGTTTCGTCTGCCTCTGGTGATAGTCCTATGCTTTCATGTTCCTTCAGCACTATAATCTCCTACTCTCAAGACAACCTGCAGTCTTCTCGTAGCACCACTGGATCTTAGAACCAATGCAGGCTCTGACATGCGTGCCTTATGCATCATGGCTCCTCGGGGTTATAATAGGGGTATCTGTCTTGATGGTTTATCCAACAGATGGCAACATGAAGAAAAAACTAGGTGGGGTGTTAGACTATCTAGCACTCAGGCCATTGCGGCTAAAAGTCTGGGTCACGGAATGAAGAGACCCGGATATTAGTAACAGACGAACCTGACGAAGGTCAGGAGAATAAGATGCTCTAGCGGACCACACGGCTCCAAGGCTGTTCCTCCGGTAGGTGTTTCCGTTCAAGGAACACCCTTTGTGCCCTCTAGTACTCTGGCGGTCAGACTGGAAAACACATACATGTCATGAAAACTAGGTAGTATTGTGGGTGACCAGGTAGCCCCATGGAGAGATTTTTCCCCGTGTCTGGTCTCCGTTGAACTCGCAGTGGTGGTGATTGCCTTCATGCTGGGCAGACCTGGAGAGAACACTTTCTCTATGTCAGGTAGACGAGTTGGTTACGAAAGTTTCTGGGAGCAGTCCCGGTGAGTCTGATAGGGGTTAGATAGACCCGACTCAAACGAAGAGGACGATGAACTGATGATCTCGGTAGTTGGAGGGGGGGACAAACTGTGGGCAAGATACTAAGATGGGTGTCCTTGGGCTCCCTCACAAAACCATGCTACTCCTTTCGAAGGTGGTTGGAAACGCAATTGAGTGTTTCACCAAGGGGCTTGGTGGTCCGAACAGTCTGTTAGCTAAAGTGTACTGCGTGGTATAGTGATACCTCTCCCCACGCCCATGCGACCGGGAACCAAAAAGGTTTGGTGGCTAAAAGGCACTGTATAAATACCGAACCAATATATGTATGTATCTCCCCTCAACTGGCCTCATCGACACCAATGATAATAGGCCTGTCTTATCAACCATCCTCATCATCTCTGAAAATTATGGGTATGTCTCAACCAGCCTCATAGACAACGAGAATTCTGGTCCTGTATGCTAAACTGGCACCGTCATCCTCGAAGATTATGGGGTTATCATGTCAGCCGCCTCATTAACACTGATGATCATAGGCCTGTCTCCTATCTGGCCTCATCAACCCCGAGGATTAGGAGTCTCTCTCAACTGGTCTCATCGACCTCAAGAATTATGGGCCACATACATCTTCACTGAGGATGATGTCTCTAATCGATATTAAAAAAAAGTAATTTATTATTAAGTTTATTTTCATACATAAAAATATCATCCTTTTAACACATTTTACATTTTCTTAACTTAATTAATTTAATATAACACAAAACTTTTCAAATGGCTTTCACCTCGGACAGGCTTCTGCACTACTTTGTTTTCGATAATTCAACTTTTTGTCAATTAAAGATTGACTCTAGACCTCATTTCTGTCCACTTTCCTTATCATCCACGAAGACATTTTTACTTAAACATGATTTTCTGCAAACGCCCATGAAGTTTAGGCTAAATGCATTTTGTTCCCTACATTGCTTGATGATGTGCATTCGTCTGGCAAGAACAAAGAGTTATAATGAAGTATTGTGTGTTTTTGTGCATATGCTCATCCGTTGTATATAATAATTATAATAGTTTGTAAAAAAATGCTTTCTAATTCACATTCATTGACCCTATATATGAACAAGAGTGAGTTAGAATGGATGGTTGATTTTGATACAGTCTGATCTAGAATGGAAAAGACAGGTAGCGAGAGTAGATGCAAAGGAAGAAAGGCTCCAGTGATAGGTAAGGGTACTTAAGGGAATTAAGAGTTAATTAAAAGTGGAGGCATATATTGCAATGTTAAGACCGTTCTTGGATTATGCGGCAGCAGGGTGGAATCCATACAAAAATAAGTGGAGGTGCAGGAACTGGATAAAATGCAGAAGAGGGCTGGAAGACGGGTAAAGGGTATATGGAGAAGTCAAGAGCAAGCTGGAGAAGACGAAGTCAACAATATGTCATGAGTGATGACGAAGGAACTGTGGTAGAAATCTCCGAAAGATAGGAGAAAAGTGGAAATAATTGTTAGGATGTATAGGATAGTGAAGGAACTGGGCGGTTGGGGGAGCGTGGGACATCAACTAGTTAAGAGGAAATAAAGAGGGAGGGAATAATGCTGATAAGATCCAGAGGCATGGTGGAGGACGGAGAGGGGTAGGTAGATGTTTATGATGCTGGTGAGGTAGTATAATTTGTGAGGGGAGGAGTAGGTGTCTGCGAGCGGTGTTGGAGGTTTTAGAAATTATGTTGATATGGATTACAAAAGAGTACGCTAGCCACTGGCTGGCAGCTCAGCTGCAAGCTATAATTATTATTATATAATTTATCATATTACATGCTTACGTCGCAAAAACAAAACAATTTATTGGTATTTTGTTCATTTCTTGAAAACAACGTCTTCTATTAAGAACTATCTACATACGAGGGTACTAAGACATGACATATGCTGAAATGTTTTTTTTTACCTTTCCACATTAGATGAAACTTTAAAATAACAAAAAAGAAATTATTTGTAGATTACATGTTATAAAATTAAGGTTATATTCTTGAATAAGAATGTATTCAATAAGGTATTATTATTACTATTGATTATTATCATAATTACTGAACTGATTGAATTTTTTTTCTGCATTTAGTAGATTGTTTAAATATCTGTTGTTATTATTTAACATTACCGATTAACAGAAAGTAGTACATATATTACTACAAAATTATAATTGTGCATGAAACAATTTTTCAGGAATAAACTTCCGTTGGTTTCATTGGTAAACTATCTCATTTTTCTGTCACGTCTTACAGCACACATGCAAGAATAGCCATTAAACATACATACATTCATGACTTCTGAACTTCTCCTTAAATGACATAAACACAGTCTGACTGGGCACTGAAAACAGAAGGTCATCCAATTGTTCCACGACAAGTTCAAACTTAGCTGGTTTCTGCTGACTGATCCACTGTACATCCAGGACGTGTTGTCCTCTTCTACGTCTCAGCTCAGCCACACCGCTTGTATATGAGTTCATCAGCAACACTAAGTACTTCACTGACTTAAATCCTCCGACATCTTCGAAAAACTTAATAAATGATTCTTTCTGGAATCATATTAATATATATATTTACTTATTTATTTATTTCCTTGCATGCTGCACACTGACTAAAATATTATTTTGGAAACTTAGTACACAACATCAGAATAGCTTACAGATGATCTGATACTGTAAGCACTAAACATATTTTATGTTAGCCCATTTAAAAACTAGAAATTACAATAATATACATTCAACATTCTACCTTAAATGTGTTTGAACATTAATACCCAGAAATTTGCAGTTGGTCACACACGTATTTAAAAATAATTGTAACATAATATCATAACTGCTAATGTCATAAACTAATATACAGTTTCTTCAAATATATTCAAGTTGTTAAATAAATTATAAACTGCTTCATAAGCCTATTCCCATGCGAGGCTAACAAAAATAGTTAGGGGCTAGTTAGTTATTAGGGTGAGTCGAAAAAGTAAATTTTTCGAAAATCACTTTCTAAAAGGACTTCTGAGTTGGGCATTTGTATGCCAATCAACTAAAAAATAAAGAAAAAAATTGTACATTATATCTTCAGTTCTCGAAAAGGATTCAATATTAAGAAAAAACTAAAAAAGACATCACATTAGACATTTATACTTACATTATTTTGACCGCATGTTTTGGTTTCCTACTAGCAGATATGTACTTTATTTTAGTTGCCTGCTGATATAAAAATTATATTATACAACATGCACAATATTTTCAGTTCGCGCAAGGTGTTTATAAAGCTTTTTAAACGTACTCACTGACAGATTTAAAATTATAAAGCGCCAACTTCATTAGTAATTAATTAGAGTGAGTGGTTACGTGTTAATAATAGTGCACAATTTTGGATATCTTTGCTCATTTCACATAGTTTTTTTTAGCAAATTTTCCGAAGGAAAAAGTATGCCAATGAGATCACCTTTCTGTCAGCGTGATGTGTGTGTACGTGTGGGTGTCTGTCCTCCCTAAATACTTTTGAACCAGTTCGCCGAATTTCTTCAAACTTTGTGCAAATATTGTTCTTTGTAATCTAACTTGACGTTTTTATGTTCCGTGTTTCCCCATTTTCATATTTTCGAAATGGTGGCCATTTTAAAATTTGTGGTCAAAGATTATATCTAAGGAACCGTATTTTAGAATTTCATCAAACTTGGCAAACATATACCACATACACAGTTGACTTGATTTTGTGTGTCTCGTTTATCCTGTGTGCATATTTTCAAAATGGCGGCAATTTTTTTATCACGTACCTATCTTTGGAAATACTTTTCAGCATCTCTCTAAACTTGGTACACATATACAACATGCAAAATTTACTTCGCTATGAATTTTTCAACTTCTAGAATAATCCAATTCTTTTCCTTGTCTCCGTTGTACGTTTTTCGTATATTATAATACTCACCATGATAGGCTTTTATAATTTGCTCAACTCGAGTGTGTGTCACAACAGGAATGGCGGCTTCACAATAAAGTAGCTCTACTTTAGGAGCTACACTATCGACTATGGTTGAAAATGCGACTATGGTTGAAAATGCGACTTTTTTCTTTCAACCAGTGAAACTAAAATGTTATAGCTTTCTTCGAAGCAACTTAGCATAAAGTTATCATATGTCTGTAATTTTTTCTTACTTAGTTCTTTAGGCAAACTGAAAATAGGACAACGGTGCCTCTGCCTGCAAACCAACTCCTTTCTCTGAATATGTACCTCTAATTCTTCTGAACCGCTAATAAGTAACAAGAAAAACACTCACCTGTAGGAAAGATATGCCTCTACTACACTGTAGCCAAATAGCTTTTTATAGGACTAGCACTGCAACGAGATGTTCTCACAGGGCATGCCGAGTACCAACTGACAGACAAAACACAGGAATTCTTTGCCACTGTTTGCTATCTTTCAACTGGCGCGGAAAGAGTGGGGAAAACAAGTTTGTTTTAGGTGAGGCTAGTTCGCTCAATACTAGTTGATAACAACATTTTTCAGAATAACTCCAATAATCCAATTTAATTGCCATTTAGGATTGTAAATACAAATAACACGCAATGGCTTTCTCACATATTAGATTTAATAAAATGCTGAATATTTATACCTGTAAAAACACAAATTTTTCGACAAAATCGTTAAACTTTGGGCCTTCTGCACGAACTGAAAATAGAAAATATCATGCATAGTGTTTATATATAATTTTCCTTTTATTATGCAACTAAATTAGAGTATTTCCGTGCTATTAGAAACTTAAACATGCATTTAGAATAACGTAAGCATGAATATCAAATTGTATGGTTTTTTTGTAATATTTCCAGAATATTAGGCCCTTTGCGCGAACTGAAGATACAACGTATTACTTTTTTTTAGGTATTTTTCCATTCATTAGCACTCAACTTGTGAGCCCTATTAGAAGTTTATACACGAAAAATTTACATTTTCGTCCTACGCTTCTAGTTATTCACGTCAAGATATCTTCCAACGTTGGATGTTTATCTGTCGAATTCTTGAATTGTTACAACCAACCTTGTAGTAGTTCTCTACATATAACAAAAAAATGCGCGAACTGAAGATACAACGTATTACTATTTTTTAGGTATTTTTCCATTCATTAGCACTCAACTTGTGAGCCCTATTAGAAGTTTATACACGAAAAATTTACATTTTCGTCCTACGCTTCTAGTTATTCACGTCAAGATATCTTCCAACGTTGGATGTTTATCTGTCGAATTCTTGAATTGTTACAACCAACCTTGTAGTAGTTCTCTACATATAACAAAAAAATCATCGTGTATTTGTGCGTTGCTTACTTGAAAACTTTCGTCCCACTATGCTGTAAAAAGCTGTCGACACAAAGGGTATTTGTCCGACATTGTCAAACAGGGGCCGTGACAGCCGAATGGTCAAACCACTCGCCTCCTACCAAGATGATCCTGATTCAATTCCCGATGGGGTCGGTTCCCAGATATTCGCATGTGGTAGTTGTGCCGGACGATGCAGCTTATCTACGGGATTTCTCTGAGATTTTCTCATCCCATCCCATTGCTCGGGGTATGCAAATTTCGTACGGGCACAGATATATAATATTTACATTTGTGGTACGATACCATAGTTCTCGGTTATCTTCCTCGTAATCAATTTATTTAGTATCAAACAACTAAATAGTTATACAAAATTTAAGTTGCTAAAAATAGACTCATGAATATAAAATGTTCAATTATTTTACTTTACATGAATGAATACTGTACTTATACATATTTATGTGGTATTGGGATGTTATATTTTTGTGATTAGTAAGTATTGCCAAGAGAAAAAACAAACTGAAAATAATAAACGCGGCACGGGAGACGATGACCGGTGGTGGCTATTGTCTGCGAGCTAGCCTGTGATTGGTCAAGGGAGTTTAGGCGGAGTTTGCTGGCCAGTGAGGCCATAGGTAAGCTCTAACGGGGACTCAGTAGGAAGCCACGAAGAATATCGGATCAAGTGTCGTGAGCACACAGCACACAGAGTGCTTCGTCTGACCAGCTGAGCGTCTTGAGGGCCGACGTTTTAACAATATTTTGTAAATTACAAAAGCGGTAGTTTCCTGGCGAAAGGACGCATCATTTGTGGTAAAGCGGGCTATGCACCTATACTCGTGAGCCGTCTCTCGTGGGCACCAAATAAAATTGCCGGGTTTAATTTATGAACATTGAGATTATAATTCAATTTACATTTGACCATTGAAGTAAGACGAAACAAGAACTAAGATAGCCAAACTGGCGGATAAAAATGTACGGACGACAATCTACTTACCACTGGAAGTATGAAAGAAGCAGAAAAATTAGTTGAAGAATCATTTTCTTCTAAACAGTCCTGCATGTGTTTTGAAATATGAGATATTTCCAAAGGGCGTATGTCAATATCGGCGTTGTGGTAAGTTCTGAGCGTCTGTAAATGTCTTGTGGCTTTGCTTGACGTTATATGTTGGTCGCAATGTATTGTGAATTTAAGGCAACCTTTGTTTACCAACCACTCAGCTATGATGAGACAGTCTTCAGTTATATCACCTATAAAAATTAAAATTCAAAAATTTTTAATATTAATTATAATAAAATAATATGTAACATATTTAATTACCTACAAATTTTCATAACAACTCTAAATACATTTTGTTTTCATGAATTAACTGTGAACTTTAAGTTTTTACCTTTAATTTTAATAAAAACCGGAGTAATTTTACCGAAAAATATATCTGGCTGGTAACTCATGCAATGTCATGTTTACACTGTTGCGGATATTATCATTATGTTGAGTTGCAGCTGGGAGCATTTGCTGGGGGGCCTATGCTGGACACCTATGCTGGAGGTCTACGTTGGGGCCTATGTTGGGGGTTTATACTGGGCGCCTATACAAGGCGCCTATGCCGGGGGCCTATGCTGGACAAATATGCTGGGGCCTATGCTGGGGGTCTACGCTGGACATCTATGCTTGGGGCCTATGCTGGTGGGCATATGCTGGGCATTTATGCTGGAGGCCTATGCTGTGCATCTATGCTGGGAGTCTTTGCTGTGGGTATATTCTGGGCACCTATGCTGGGCACCTAGGCTAGGGGCCAGTGTTGGGGGCATATGATGGGCACCTATGCTGGAGGCCAATGCTGCGGAGCTATGCTGGGGGCCTATGATCGAGTTTATGTTCGTATGCTGACCGCCCACGTGACTTCTCGAAATGTGATTTTGGTACTGCTTGAAAACATCTGTAAAATATTAAGATAAAAAAATTCTTCATATTAACAGTAGGTATTTGGCCTCTTACATAAAATTCAACAAAATTTTCTCTAAATTTATTAAACTGCCTCAAATTAATTATGTGAAATAATTAACATAACTATATTCTTATAGGTTAAAACTATGTAATTTAAACATTAGTTTCTTGAAGCCTTCGTTTCATTAGCCTTACCTCAAAAGTGTTCTTTATTTTACCCATCTAACGGGAAAAAATAACTCTTTTTTATGTTCAAATGTATGTTATTTATTTTAAAAATTACATTTCTGTCTAAGAAAATGTGATATTAATTCATTTCATTTCCGGAGAAGCGCAGTTAAATATTTATAAGGCATAATTCATATGTGCCTACATTTGTGACATTAGTTGCTTCGGCTATACAAACGGAAGATAAAGATTCGTCTCATTGCATCTGAAACAAAAAATTATGTAAAATAAATTCATATTTCATAGAGTTATTTTTCTAACATGAAATTATTAATGCATTTATTGAAACAAAAAAGAAATTTCATGTGTGGTGAGTTTTGAACCCAAATACCTCTGTTAGCAAGCAAACACGCTACCATAGCACTATGAATACTACATCAAACGAAGTCCAGAAATATTATATTAATTGTACATAAGGTGCAAAATCCTGTTTTTCAATTATTACAATTCCTTTTGTGTTTGATCGAGTTAGTCACACTAACATTGTTTCTGCTTATATTAAGATACTTCTATCATGCTGATTAATATTTCAAATCCCCTATTTATCACAGACACTCATATTTTGTAACTCGAGATAGACATTTGAATAACCGCCATCATGTCGACCAAAGCTGCTCAATTCTTACACTTTCTTTGTATACGAGTTCAAAACAGTGGAGCATACCTCTTTTCAAATAGGCCAGTTCGCATGCGAATCTGGCCATTCGAAACAGTTCGTACACGAGCGCTCGAGTTTTATTTTCCAGCATAGGCCCTCAGACACCTTCAAGTATACCAACAGTGCATTTCGAGTGGTCAGGCGATCGACTCGTATACAAATGAAAACTCGAGCATACGCCCCCTGTGTGTGTAAAGTGGATACAAATATTTTACACCTAAATGGTAATATAATTTAACAAGTGCAAAATGTGTGACCAAAAAGTAGCCAATTGGAGAGAAGCATCAAAGATTTTTCGTTCGAAACTACATGTGAAGAAACTGCAATCTGAACTTGTTCGGAGGACATGTAAAAGCTCTATAAAGCTGAACATGTATAAGTAAAGTAGTTTTGTATCCAGTTTGACAGCAGCCAATAATACAAGGTCGTGCCTATAGGTTATAGTCTTCTATATAATCCACATTGCTTGATATAACACACCAGTATTTAGGTAGTACTTGACAGTAAAACATTATTTAAATGAAAATACTTATTATATTTTAATGAACAAACAAAGCATCATAGATAGTTTTTGATTACTTTAACATAAAAAATAAAATTGCACGTAGATTCTTTCATGACCAAACGTAATCAAACTGCGCCCAAGAGCTGGTCATCTTAAAAATGTTGACAAAATTAGTTCCATTATCATACAGTACTGCATGTAACACAAGATGCAATAATTTATTTAAAGAAAAAAAAATTACATTCTTAAAACGAACATGAAAAATACACAAGAATGCTGGGGAGGAAATAACTTTGTAGACAAAAAATCCACGTAACACTGTAGAAAATGACAAAAAAAAGTAAAATAAAATAACAAAAAAATTAAGTGTACGTGAGAGTAAATGGAGAAATTTCAGATTTATTTGATAGAAGTACAACATACCACAGATAAAATGTTTCGATCTACTTACCAATGATAAGGCACCTTTCATTTTTGTTGGGCATGAATACTGTTTCATCACAGTAAGCCTTCTGTGGCGTAACAACATTCGTAAATTTACTGTCATGGATGTTTGTATTAACCACTACTCTGCCCATGTAATCATGATCATGGAGGGTTCTAAAATAATTAAATATACAACATTGTTACGAAACATGTTAGAAAACATCAAGTAACTGAAAGTTAACAGCAAAACTAACGAGCCTACTTTCCTCAGTATTAAGGAAATGTTATCCAATAAATTATAAAGTTGCTTTCAAAACTATCACTCAAAATTAAAAGTAACTATATTTATCATACATCAACTGAATGTGTAGTATGACATGAAATGGACGAAGAGTTCACGAAATATAATAATTTAATTTATTCTTCTTGTTACAGTCCAAAATCCGGAAATTGTAGAGCTAAATTAATAGCACTGCTAAAATAAGACAAATGTTTTAAGGAGACAAAGAATCCTATAAAATATAGTTTAAGCCAGTCGTTATAAATGAAAATGTGACATAACATGTATATTTACCTTCACAGTACTTTCTTTGAAATTGACATCCAGATCTACTTATGTATAATAATACAGTATTTCAGAAATTAAAGCTTGTACAATTAATTATAAAAGTATTCAGTTTTGTTAAAAAGAATTTTTAAGAGCTTTCAAAATAACATGTAAAATATTAAACCATTTCTTGGCATCTTTCAAAATGGACGAACTACAACAAAAAAAACTCTACTAAACTCATATATATTTCGGTAAACTGTCAAATATAAATTTTATGTGTCATTGGTCTCATAGAACACAAAATATGACATGAAAATTGTATGAATTCATTTTGTTCCATCTTCCAAAATTATAACTCGGCAATAATATATCCAATTAAAATCAAAGTTTTTCTGGAAAACTATCGAAACAAGAAACATGTAGTTCTGAAAATATAACTGAATGGACATTATTTATTTCGTACTATCTCCCTAAATGGCTGATATATTCTTTGTTTTCCCAGGCCCAACAATCCAGCGCTGCTCTGCGACAAATCGACTGAAATGTGTTCAACAGAAAAACTCGAAAAACTCACTAATATTATGTTTGGCTTAAATATTAAAAAGCTACAGTGCAAGTATAGCTTTGCCAGTCTGTGGTGTACACAAGGAACTGCTGGAAAACTTCAAAATAGCAACATAATTACTGTATGCTTTCGGAAAACAGTATTTACAGCAATATGGTGTAATCAGCAAAGTTACACTCTATAAACATACAAAAATTAAAAAAATTACAGTGTGACATCACAATGTACATTAATTAGTTATATTAAATAATTGCACATGCATTAAAAAAACATAGGCTAAGGTTCTCATAGAGCTGTGACTATGTAAAGCATATCAGGTAATTAGAATATACTGAACGTGTTGAAAGGATAATATGCAACCTCTGGGAGCAGCAACCATACTTATTTTAGTTTAAATGGTTGTGTACTAGTACATAAAATTTATTTGGTTTTTAAAACCATTATCGTATTTCAGCTATCTATGCACTACACACATTTTACAATAAAGTCACAAATTTAACTAAACTGCAGAAAATTATCTTTGGTAATATTGTACATGTATCTCCATCATAAAATATTGTTGTAATTAAATGTTAATATCCCTGGAATGCAATTTAAGTTTTATTATATTTAATATGGTACGTTCAGTAATTATGATCCATGAGGTGGGACAGCTTACAAAAACGGTGGAGAAATATTTTCAATAAATGCTTTAAGATCATGAAAATACAATAAAGAATTGTTAATAATTCTTCAATTACAAAATATTGCAATTATACACCAACTTCGTTTAAAAATTCCACGTAAATTATAGATAAATTCACAAAATTAAATAGCAAACGAATGTGTAAATTGGACCAAATATGGCCGCGCATGATCCACCGCGCATGATCTAGCAGAGAGCAATTGGTTGTATACTCTAGTGGAATGTAGCACACCTACGTCCGCAACTCGTCTAATTCAGGGCCGTTGAAGTAGAAGCACTTAACATTTAACATTATTACATAAAAATTAATATATTGAGAATTCCGTTAAAAAGTATAGTGCCAGGTTCACCAATCAATGTTATTCATTCTGTCATAACTTCATTGAGTAGCGAGTACTGTAATAAAAGTTATTAGTGGGGGACATACATACAGACACTCATATATAGGCCTACATGCATACAAGATAGACACACTACAGCATAAGCTAAAGGAAAGTAGTTTAATAAAAAATTTTGGTTCTGCTAAAAAACAACACCTGTAGTTTCTACCGCCAGAGAACTGCACAGTAGCTTATATGAACTAATCACTATTAAGGTAGATTAGGAAAGGAATTAGTGTGCCGAATATCTCACGGGTATACAAAAAATTTGACTTGACGTCCATGCAACACAAGAACAGATGAATAAATTAAAGTAAGAAATAATGAAAAAAAAAAAACCGAAAAATTAATTATGAACATTCAAATTAATATTGTGAAGGAGGTGAAGTGTTCGCCCTCAGCTGGTAAGGTAAACAGGTAGGGTGTTAAGGTTAGGTATCGACAAACAGTCTCCAAAATTGTTGAAAGGAAATCCAACAAAGGTTTTAATGGCGAAATACAATATTTTAAGTGCTCACTTTCTAAATTACGTTTTCTTTTTGACTTTTGGCTGCTCCGTGCGGGAAGATGTGGGCGACCTAATGTTATCACAGTATGTCTGTCTACATTGTGTATTTACATATTTTATTTTAATTTTCAATTTTATGTGAGGAATTACAAACAATATAATTTTGGAACAAATACAGCACTATTAAACAACTTTAAAAAACGGTATTAAATTAAACACAATATTTTTTAAACGTAAAACCCATTGCTAATTTCAAACTTATCCCGCTCACCCCATTGGAACTAGAGATGGTCTCACATTTTTGTTCATTAGTTGGCCCTCTTTCGGTCTAACAGATTTTCTTTGAAAAGTTTGGGGATTCAATGCAAAATTTTTACGAGTGTCCAATACACGCTATACGCAAAATGACCGGAAACATTTCGCAACGCCAATCATATCAGAAAATTGCAACAACAATGTATTGCAATTGATAACCTAGCTCGACTAGTAAAACCAAAATTATTTTAACATTGTCCAGCGTTACCAAGATGTAAAACATACAGAAAATCTCCGTTAAAATGTTCCTCCATCATACAAATTAAAGAGTTGCTGTCCCTTTCTGGCAGAATTTTTTTTCTGTCATGAGATATATTGTTTTCTAATCCAGTACAACTGAACAAAAAATATGATCTTGTCTTGAGTGCCAAACACCCACCATTGACATTAAGAATCCAAGAAGTCGTTAGCGGCAACGTGACAATGCCTGGCAGTAGTCAGTACTTAATACACGCGGTGGCAAACACGCCGACTAAATCACAAAGGAAACGTGACAGAGGGAATGTGACAAGTTATTTAATTGTAGTTTTAATATTTGCTGTAGCCGTATGATCCAACGGATATCCAGCAGTGACCAAATGTGTGTTGCTACTGGGGTTGTTGGCTCTTTCACATAACAGCATAACTGTTTATGTGTCCAATAAATTAAAACAACCTTTTTTATAATAATCAATTTTCATAAACTTCGTTGAGATTCCGGATGGTTTTAATGGTACATTTCAGGATTTTAAAAGATTCGTTAGAGAAGTAGGTACTCATCTCTCAACAAATAACTATTCTTTCAAGGATGGTACAAGAAAAACTTCAAACAATAGTGACTCGTCGTTGCATGATACTAAGTACTAAAATCATTTTTTCTTATGTAGCCTTATTTCTGTTTATTTGTACACGTTTTAATAATGTTAAAATATTTCTACTAAATCGACCAAACAGTCAAGAGAGATTAAGTCATGTAAAAAATTAGTAATCATTCATTTTAATAAAAAAATGTGTTTAAAATTGTAATGTTGTTTAATTATGTTTATTTACTTTTCAAAAATTTGGATATCAACCAAATTTTAAGGTCAGTACAGTAATCGACACGTTTTAAAGGACGCACATAAATCTGAGTTAACTGCAGCCAGCAGAAATCGATGCAAGTGTGAACGCGGGGATGGGTGTAAGCTAATATTCTGTACTGTATACTAATATCGGAGAGCTGGTGTGATTGTGTGCAAATAGTGATTTAACTGCGCTCTACTGGCTTGTGGTGATGATGCATTTTACGCGGAATATACTCGTGTTAAATTGTTTAGGTTTGGACAGAAATTTGCTAATTGCATGGTCCTTAAATAATAAATGTATATGTTTTCCAGTAAATTTCTATGAAAGGTGGAATATGCGCAGCGTATTAATGTTTCAACTGCACGGTTTTAAATTATTTAGAATAATTTTTCGTTCCCCATAGAATCGTGACATGTATTTTTTTTTCCACTACTTATTTAAAATTAGATCTAAGCAAAGTTATTGTATTTGAATTATGCAGCTTTCAGAAATGGGCACATAGCTGTCGAAGAAAATATTTTAAAAAAATAAATAAATAAATAAATAAAGACTGGCCTACATGTACAAATACTATAAAATATGTTCTGACCATTTCCCATCAACGTGATTTAGGAATGCAAATCACGCATCTCAATGATACGTTTATATGTAAAACACTAGTCTTTGCCTCTTAGATTCTGTAAACGTAGTTTAGAGTATGTATTAAGTTATTGAATTTTTTTAATTCTTTTAATCCTACCTTGTGTAAATTTTTTTACACTACTTACAAAACTGAACTACATTATTTAAGTTACTTATTTACTAAGCATTAAAATTTCCCATATCGCAATTAGGAGGACTCAGCGAAATATACATAGGACCAATAGAAAACAACAACTTTGTATATCTACTACATGCAATGCATTTAAAAAGACAAGTAGAGAAAAAAAAAGACAAGTGTAGGGATCACATCTTCAGTCTAACGCAAGTATTTAGACTAATGTAAATAAGATAAAGGTACAGAACATTTAATTCAATGTATTTTACTAAAATATGCAGGTATATTACAAACATACATAAACCTTTTGCGAGAAACGAGTTTCGTTAAGGCAACTCTACATGTCTATACGCTACTAAATACACAAGTAAATTGCCACATCAAGCCTCTAGGTTCGTTGATGCAGTTGTTCACGTGTGCACCTGTATTGTTTGAATAGAACAAACATTAAGGCGCCCGCCTACTGGCCGTGTGTTTGTATGAGTGAGGCACGGCGCCAAGGGCGATGTTGACCAGCTCCTGTGACACAGTATCGCCTCTACCTCAAGACACTGAAACGGCGTGCAGTTGTATCGTAGATCACTCGCCTGACTGACACTTTCAGTCCTAACCCCATCTTTTAACTGGTGGAAAGTTTTAAGCAAAGTCCACCGCATGCTCCTAGAACATTTCAGACGTATCCCTCAAATAGCTTTTCAGATTAACAGGTTGAAAAAGCGGTTTTTAGCCTTTTTGAGGAGCTCCGAATTAATTTTTCTAATCGACGTGATGCTTTGAAACGATTCTTCAGTCATCGTTTGGAGTGTATTTTATTTTCGTGGATAGACACATTGGGCATATGTGGAATAGTTCCTTTTAAAACACGGTATTCCGAACACGCTGCAATGCATTTTAAGCGGTTGATAGGTTAGGCCCTTAAGTTGAAGTTCTTCTGTCACCAATGCCGTAAGCTGTTCGCTTTTTTTATACTGTGTCGGGAATTCTGCATGTTCGTGTTTGTGATGTTCTGAACGTTTCTAGAGTTTATTAGAGTGGCTTGTTAACGGATGTTTGTTATAGTTATTGACTTTCGTTTCTAGTATTGATTCTTGCTATTGGTCGTGGGCGAAAAGCTAGAGGCCATTCGTAACAAAAAAATTGCATAGAACTGACCAGTTTTAATGTCTGTGGTGATAGGATTAAGCGTCGTAAGGGGGGAAGGAAGTGCGCGAAGGTTTGACCACGCTATTGGCTGTTTCAATAGCATCAGCTACGGCGGGCTTAATTGTGTACAAGGCACTGCAGGGGGAGGGGTAAAAAATAGTTGTAGCAGTACCGGAAGGTTGTCCACAGCAGTTAAAGCTTAATTATACTTCTGCACTTAGTGTTGTGATGAGCAGGCTAAAAACAATTGACACTTTGGGTACACGTCTTATGCCCTAAAGGCGTTTGCCCTTAAGTGTAGGGCTAACACTTTAGGACAAACGATTTTAGGGTAAACATCTTTAGGGCAAACGCCTTTTCGGGTGTGATATATGGAGAAAAAAATTTTAGGGCATTTTAGAGCAAACGACAACGACACGCTCCCGTAATTTTAATTAACTTCAATACGGTAACTGCAGAATACATTTCCTAAAACAAAGCACATATCTTAGGAAAATGTGTGTCTGTAAAGTGTCCATTCACTGTATAATTCGATGGTGTTGTGCAGTAAGGGCATTATCAACATGCAAGACTGTTTTTTATTTAATTTGTTTATACAAAAGTTAGATGTCGCTTATGTAATGTGTTACAAAAATTATTAACTGTAAACTATATAATGAAATAGTATGTAGCTTTACTGATAAAAAATTATTTCAAGGACGTTTAATGTTTTGGGAATAATTCACATTTTGTTGATAAAGTCCTAACTGCATAACACCATTAATATATATACTACATCGATGGTGTTTTGTAAGAAGGGCGTTATCAACAAAAATTGGAAAAAAGTTTTATACGTCATTATTTTCAGGAGAATTGCCTGCATATATCTGTAAAATCGGCGTTATATCTGTAATGATAATGAAAATAATGCTATTATAATGGGGCGTTATCAGCAGTGCTTTCTACGTCTTGATGTGTAAGAAGGGCGTTATCTCCATGCATTTATGCAAAGGAATTAAATGTGGATTTTGCTCTATGCAAAATAATACCAGCAATTTTATTGTGCAATATGTCCTACCTCCATGGCACAATAGCTATCTATGTTTGTTGTGCAGTTCTCTCTGTGGTTATTCCTTATTACTTTAGAGCACAGCCGTAGAAGAACAGGTCTGGACACTCGCCTGGATATTTTACCCCCTTGTTGTTTGGCTGTAGTTCACTAAGGCCGGTAATTATAAACGTCTTTCGAAGTACAACCAATCTCCCTCCATCCAAATCTGGTGTTTTGCACATTATAGACCTCTTTCAGAGAGCGGCGGATAGCCGACGAACAACCATTCGCCACCAAGTTTCCACTTTTTGGGAGATTGCAGGTGAATGACGGCCAGACCTCATTCGGCGAATCACCAGCTGTTCTCTAGAGACCAGTTATGAAAAATGGCGAGGAATTTTAACGAATTCATGTGGCACATGGATGAAGTTGTCAACTATTATGAATAAATAGACGACCAACGACATGCGCGACT
>PNEQ01112862.1:0-15395 GCA_003012365.1 Medauroidea extradentata
ACATGAATAATAAACTTGTTTTTAATAAACATAAAAGATTCCCATCAACTGCAAAATTAATCTTAGACGCGCAAGCATTAAGTGACGTGTCCAGTGAGGTTAGAGATGTCCCGTGATTAGCCGTTACGCGCGTAAAGATACGAATTAGCAGAAAACTGAACTTTAGCAGGTAATTTTCCTTGTGTTCACTTTATCCCGAACCGCCTATACAAAGAAAGTCACCTTGTGAGTAGCTTACGTGCTTTTTAATTGACTGTCGATTGTATGTATTTGTACCATAGCCATCTTTAGTAGAAGGCCGCGGCCTTAGATCTGGCAACCCTGCACACAAGGGTCATTTTAACACTTCTTTTAGCTCTTCAAAGGCCATGGCTGTACCTGATTCGTTATTCTGCCCCACACACCGGCGAATCAGGGGAAGTCGCTGCCTTCGGCGAGACAAAGAAGTGTTAAAATGCCGCGGCCTTGTACTTAAGATGGATATTATTTGTATGTACATTACATTGTGGGTTGCTGCCTCATGGGATATATATGTTCATTCATTGCTCCGAGATATATCTATGGTAGTACTCCCAAACGTTATTATAAAACAGTCAAATGTATACCAAAGTTACCAGACTTGTATTGTAAAAGTTGTAAAATTTTGCATATTTACAAGGCGGAAGTATGGTAACTGCCCAATACTGTGTTTACGTTGATTACTTCCAAACATTTCAGGAAGTTTTTTTGCAGCGTAGTCTCCAAGAATATTTGTAAGCTCAAATATACAGCAGCTTCGCATTGGCTGCTCGCTGATACAGTGATAACACATGATTGTACCTACAAGATGTTGCTTCTTTACTATTGGTTCTTCGTCCTTCAGGACAAATTGCATAAATAACAGGGACTGACAGTTGTTTGAAATCTAGTTAGTGGTGGAAAGAAAACTCTCTAAGGGCCTGTATTACCACCTCCTGATAAAACTGGCTGATTACTATCTGCCGGATAGGCTATCAGCTACTTATAATCAGCCATAGTGTATTACGACCTCTGGAAAGTAACCGGATAACTATCAGGCAAAGGTACTTGATTGATTTTTAATAAGTTGGTAGTAAAACTGTAGCTAACTGTGTTTTTGTTAGTTGAAATTTGTTTCGTTGGGTTGTTGTGGTTTTAAGGTTTCACGAATATTACTAATTGTCTCTGTTTCTAATGTTTAACATCATCATTAAGTAAATTATTGTTTAAAATACAGGTATCAAATAAATTAACAGACCCAGATTAATTTAATTTTATAATTCACACATGCAACACAATAAATACTGGTTAAAATAAAGTAGTTAAAAATTGTGTTAATAATCGCTTCGAACCCAAAATAAATCATAACACGAAAAATTTAAGCTGAAATATCTACATAATTATTAATAATCCCATTATTTATATTACGTTTTCTGCAGTCAACAAAATTTATAGGTCTCCATATTGTGAAGTGGGATCCTAACCTCAACTCATGATTAAAAACATATATGACGCCATTTTTGTTCCAATAACAAACTTAACTTCTGGATAAGCACCTATCAGCAGGTCGCAGTAGCTGATAGCCTATCCAGTGGATAGTCTCTCGGATAAGCGATATCAGAGGGTCGTAATACACTTTTCTGGACTACCTTCAAGATATGTTTTAACCAGAACTTTATCAGGAGGTGGTAATACAGGCCCAATATATTTCAGGACCGTATTCATCACTCGTTAATAATGTCGGTTAAAACGTTCTTGCAAGTGGATACTGTCCTGAGTAGCCAGTATCAGAAACCTTGCAATATGAACACACACATGCTTCCAACCACAACTGCCCACGCACATTCGTTCTTTTATTTCGTTCCACAGATCTCCCTCTGTAGTTTTATGGGTGTGTGTTATGTGTGCGTGTCACAAAACATACAGCAAGGTTAGAGTGTGGGTCGCACACGCGGCAGTTTAGCTGGCTGCAGGACAAATACGACATATGTACAAGAAGCGAAGCAGTAACATAGTATCACAGGAGCGGGGGACTAAGTTTATAGACTCAACATCTGTCGCGACCCGACCGACATGAACTGCGACGCCTGGCGACATAAAAACAAGATTTTTCGCTCGGGGAATCCATCACGTGCCCTGACACACGTCCGGCAGATATTCTGGAAGATTTTACGTCTCTTGAAATATACTGGCGACATTCGCCACGCACATAATGCTGCAGTTCTTGAAATATACGTGCGTTGTGTTTCTTGCTTTGCCAAGCCTAGTCTTTACGTTGCTTCATATCTATAGTTATTTTCCTTCGGTAAATTAATTCCTTAAGAGGGCGAGGTACATAATTCAACGCTAGAAGCATTAATCTATAACCGTAGGTTTCTTGAAGCCAATTTGCGAAAAATGAACAATAGCAATCCTAGACAATAGTTTTGACCAACGATTTAAACAAAATTGTTACCAGTGTTACGAACTTCTGAGGCACAATCTCTGACGCCGGCACCTCGTGCATTTAACTGCGGCGCAAGAGATCACGCGTAACAAATTAGTAGAGACATGAACTTTTCGCGAAAAGAATTTTGCCCCACTTTGTTCCAGTACCTTATGTGCACGTCTGCAGTTCTGCTTCATAGATATTGGCAGCGTGCCTTTGAACTGTGACGTTTCTCATTTGACTGTACCAATCACAATAAGGTTACTGTAACACCACACGTCTGTGATTTGCGTGTAAAATCGCACGACACACGAATGTCAAAACATCCAATCTCTGACAGTGAAGCAAGTCTGCAGACGTGCACACAAGTCACTGACACAAAGTGAGGCAAATTTCTTTACGCGAAAAGTTCATGTCTCTACAAATTAGTCATTCTGGATAAATATTTACTCTTAAAGTTAGCAAATACCATTATATAGGATTGTCATTGAGTATTTTATCTTTGGCTTCGAAAAAAGTGTATAAATCCATTCATGTTTTCAGCGTTTATTTATCTACTACGCACTCTTAGGATGCGGCATTAGAAGCCGTGATGTACTTACTAGATTTAAGATTGTGATAATTGTTTACAAACTCTTAATTAAAATGTGTATATAGATGAATTTCTACCTTGTCATTTTATAAAGTTTCCGTTCCTAACTATCCATCCTTGGCAATGAAACTAAGTTGAGTTGTGCGTGTGACAGTGAAGGTTCTTGTCAAATAAATTCTACATATAGTGAAAGGGGAATGGGATAGGGGGCAGATGTCGCAAAAATTTTTGTAAAAGAATTTTCTGTTTCAAAATGTTTCTAAAACGGTAATGAATGATTGTTAACACTATAGTGTAACATTTAGAACTGCTTAAAATTTTTTTTTTTCACAATTTCTGCTAAAAATAAAGAATAAACATTATTTGAATTTAAAAGAAATGCTGAAACAAAAAAATTAAAAATTCAATAATTTTTAATACAAATTATTATTATTCTTTATTATTATGAGCATGACATTATAGCCAGCATTATCTTTATCTACTGTGATTTATTTCAGTTTGGTATATAGGTTGGTTTTAGTGTAGTCCTTAAAACGAAAACATGCAAAATATGACTTAAACAAGCCATTAAGCGAAAACTATGAGAGATAAAAAATTTCATAAAAGCCAAATTTACTCACATTTTGTGTCTAAAATAAGAATAAAATATCTGGTACAAATAAAAAATATAAAATGGTAATGAAAATTACGGTAAACCGCACCCGTAAGGCAAGTATTCTGTTGGGAGTTTCTGACTGGATTAGTCTTCAGTAATGAAAGAGTAGTGTGTGGTTTCCCGTAGAAATGACAGGTACTAGCTCTATCCACGCATAAACGAAGCACGAACAATTTACAGTACGGTCCGAAACGATTTTTTCTCTTCAGACGAGAAGTTGTCATAAGTGTTTCATATCTAACCAGTAACCGGGTGGTCTTGGGATCGAGTTGGCTTGCACTTACTGTGAGTGGATTTTCCTTTCTACCATTCGACTTGCATATATCCGTTGTTGGCGGATGCAAGGGCTTTATTTATACCGGTCGTTCCAATGTTGGATCGATTAATGCAGAAATTTCATTTCATTTCACTGGAATCGAACTATTCCAGATTATATATTTCTACATACGAGCAACAAACATTCAAAACCATACATGTCCAAAATCGCGAAAATTAGTTAAATGCCCTTTCTAAATAAACAAGTTGTGTTAGACACGAGTATGAACTCAGACTCCATACACAAAACACGTGTATTGTTGAAATGGGCGTGCTTATTATCAGTTAGTGTTATAAAATATGATGATTATTCACTTTTCTCTACGGTTAGGCAAGGCGGACATGTCTGGTTTAGAACGATTGATCCTCATATACCTACACAGTGTAAAACTATTGTTTTTATAGGATGTTATGTCTCTTCTGACCTCATGATCCCAGGTTTTTCTTAACATTTCTATTGAGTTTGACTTTTTCTTAATAGGCCAAAACATTTTATAACAAGTGAACTGCACGTATGACATGTTGCAGAATATGGAAACCATTGTCAATCCTGTACAAGGCGAAAAGAAGGCGCAAACACATACTATATAGGCTAATACCTGACGACTCTATGCTAATAACAACGAGAATTTTGCGAAAAATTAACTAGTGACATGAGGGGGAACCATCGAAGAAATTAATTACATTACCATTCTGTTTACATAAATTAACTTTTGTTTAAACCAATGTGTTCTTATTTTTATGATCGGTCGTGGTAACAAAAACTGGTTCGCTTTACTTGGAAGCAGAGTCAGTTTTCTCGCAGTACTGCACAAGCTGTCTGCACATTGGCTCATAGAGTATTTACCGCTAGTATAAACAACGATATTTCCTGAGTGAGGCTTATCGGCTGATGATACTAACACGCTGCCATTTTGTAGCTGGATATTCATTGTACCGTTAGCAATTATATGCTCTTCTTTAAGGTTATGGCGAGCACTTCAGGAAATAGGAACTACGTGTACTTGTCAGGCTGAACATATTTCAGTCTACAATTATTGAATATAAAAATTGAATGTTTCAAGCTGAAGGATTATGAAGAATGAATAGAATGAAAACCTTCTACATAACTTAGTACGCTTACCCAACTTTTATCATATCTACTGTGCTGATAGCAATCTAAAAAACTGGCGGGTAGGAATTCAAAAATTTTCACTAAAAGATTCCGTGACTGCATTCCGAAATACTTCAGCTGCTTCAAGCGACCTTAGGGTCTAGTTGCATATCTCAGACCTTTTTGTATCGCAGTAAACTTTACTCTGATTGGCCTAGATAAGATCGGGGCCTCGCCTCGCAAATACAGCAGCCCGTAACCAAGGAAGAACTGTAGCTGCGCGTACAAGTGATTCAAATTTAGCGTGTGCAAAAATCTTTTCCCAAAAAACGGATGCACTTTCAAATAGATTAAGAACATTTCAGAAAGAGGATAGAAAAATTTAAGCCCTTGTGTTTCCGCGAACATCTATGAGCAGGTTTGAAAACGATTGATTAAAAAATGCATAACAAACATTTCTCTATGCAGGAAAAAAACTCACAATATCACACCAAATTCAAAGTTATGTGGCAATTGAATGACTGTAATCAACGAGCTACATAGTCAACACAGAGGGGCGAAAACGCTTCCAAAGTGAAGTCCAATTTAACGGCGGTTTTGACCGAAGAAAACATGGCGAACAGCAATGTGGCCAACATTACGTTGAAAATCCGTCATATGTTCGCATAAAATCCGTTACTTTATAGCTCCACAATATGCCCGCTAAATACAGGAAAAAGTGTCAATAATTATTGTAATATATTATACTGTAATAATGTTTGAATTAGCATAATCGGTCTCGTCTCTCGACCGGATATAAGAGTCCGCCATTTTATCTAGGATCAAAATACCACGTTCAATAGAGCTTCACTTCAGAGTCTTGGAGATTGCTGTTTCCGCCCCTCTATGTTTACTATATAGCTCGTTGACTGTAATAGGAACGTATGGACAAAGAACAAACAAGCAGACAAATATTAAATTTTATATATTATACAAGACGTATATTACTTTCCTTGGATGTGAAGAACCGCGTATGTAATATAACCGGCGCGGCAGCACATAAACCGTGAAACATCAGCTGCTTTACAAGTATTCACGCAGTATTTTCTAATTACAACAAAGTGCGCAAGTGCGCTCTCTGGAAGGAAGTGTGCCCTTCCTCCCCCGGCCCCCTCCCTCGCACCCACGCGCTCGCGTAAATACTTGAAACTCAGTTTGAAGGAGGATCACCGAGCCGAGGAATAAATTGCCGGGGATGAACGAACGATAGCGTTTTACGCGCAAAACTCCGGCGGCTGCGGTCGGATGGAAGGAATTCCAGCGTTCATAAAGAAGCCGTTAGTGAGTCCCTGGGAGCTCCTGGGGGAGGGGGAGGGGGTGGGATATGGTCGTGAAGACTGGGTCGCTAATGTGGGGAGCGCGGGCTCTTCAAACAGTTACCGCAACTGCTCGCGAGACGATGGTGGGTGAAGGGGTTGTGGGAGGTCAAATTAGCGAGATCTCCGGGGTCTTCCTCTTTCCTACGGAAATGAATCAACTTTGCTTCGCCGGAGCTTGTAGAAGGGCTTACGTCCCCCCCCCCTCCCCCTTCCACAAGCGTGTGTGCTCAGCGGTGGCCTCGACCCGCGAAATTCTTGGGACATTCCATCGTTGGGAACACTTCTCAACTGCGGCGCTGCGGAACTTCCCGCGCGCCATATTAAATGCTCGTCATTAGATATTCCTCTGCGGGAGTTATTTTTTACCCCACTTTCCCCCTCTACCCACCCCTCATCAAGCAGACGACGTGTTCCTTCAACTAGCTGGGAGGAAGGGTCTCTGGTAATATTCCCTCGCACGAGTGCTGCGTGTGTCGGGGAAGCCCCGTCGTGAATATCTTAGCATAAATATTCCAACATGTTCAGGGAAACCACGCAGAAGAGTTGCGAGACCCGGAGAACGTCATGTTAAGAGTGTGCAGGAAATTCCGTGGATTGGTTCGGTGAGTTTGTAGCAGCCCAAACCTAACTCTTTGACGACTATACCGGAGCCACGTTCACGGCACACTACTTCCTGATTCTATGGTTTCTAATGCCCCATCAACGGAATGTTGAGCATATTAATTGTAGTAATAATTTATGTAGCATACGGTTGCTTTATGTCCTAAATGAATAATCACTATAACCTAAACAAAGACAAATTTTACTATAAAACACTGTGATGGCTGAAATGTATTTTAACACGGAAAAAACTATGTCACGAAGTAAAGTCGTTTTTCGTATACAAAAATTCTTTCTCATTAAAGAATGTTAACTTTTACAAAATAGTTCCACTATTCCACCAGTGTTTACCAGGCTTAAACAACACTACGGCAACACATTAAATATAGTTTATGCAATAAAAGACTGGTTTCATGTAAACTAGCTTACCTGGTGACATCCTGAATCTCATTATATGCGTTATATATAGAGCGAGGTGGCTCAACGATAACAAGTTGGACCCGTATTGGGGAGGATCCGCGTTAGATCCCAGGCTCCGGCCATGCTTTCCCGAAATAGCTCCAGGTGAACGCTGGGAGGATTCCTTAAAAACAGGCCACGGCCGACTCCTCTCCCAGCTCCTGTCATTGTACCAAGTTATGTTACCGTCTATAATGACCTCGGTGTTGACGAGATGTACAGCCCACTTACCTTGCATACGTTAAGGGGGAGTGTTAGACAATTTTATTGTACTTTCTGTGTTTCAGCCGTAACATTTATTCAAATTGTATTATCAAAATTATCTCTTCGACAAAACATAGCATACATTCTTGGTAAACTACTTTACATACATAATAATGAAATAATTAATTAATTTGTCATGAAGAGTCATTGCAAGAGAATTATGGGTTAACCTTAAAGAGTTCTCTTGCAATGATTCTGCAAGACGAATATATAAATATTTCCATTATTATTTATGTCAAGCAGCTTACCAAGTATGTTTGCTATGATTTGTCGAAGGGATGATTATGATAATACAATTAGAATAAAAGTGGCTCAAAAACTGATAATACAATAAAATTGTGTGAAACTCCCTCTTAAGATATTTTTAACACGTTACAGTCAACTCATCTTTCTATTGGTTGACGGTCGGCCAGTAAGGAGCGTTGTACATTACACTGGGTGTGTCCTGTGTAGTGTGAACCAATAGAGATGCAGTTGGATGGAGTACATTAAACGACGTGTTCTTGCAGAGGTGTGTATAATATAATATGAATAACCGTGGGGAATATTAAGGTGCCTGCCTTGCCACGCCGCCGAAGCTAGACAGAGCTATTTGGTCGCTGATAAATGTGCGTGAATAATGTCTGTCTAGAAAACAAGCATTCACTGAAATTCACACGTGTACAAACGACAATTTTTAACTACTCCAGTAATTACTAAGGATTAATTTACAACGAACAATGTTTAGGATAACGGATTTCTTGTTGTAAAGTTTGAATATTTATAAGCAGCGCAGCATGATACTATTTGTAACTGGCTGCCCCGGCGTGCGTTCGTATACATATTTAATTTTTTAGGTACTACGTCCTTCAACTGTTGTTCCCCGTTATGCCCCTTCCCTTTTTTTTCCCCCAAAAGTATAAACGTATAACTCACTATAGTTCCATCGCAATTGGATAAATAGTATCGGCGCTTGCAGAAAACAAACTAACAAACACTCGTTTAAACAAGTTTTTATTACATCGCTTTCTTGTCTGGCTGTCTGTTCGGTACAAATTCTGCAATCGATTTTTACTAACTTCCCTATGAACTAGAGACATGACACTGTAAACAAAGCTTAGAGCTGGACGAATATGCGATACAAGACAAAAAATAAATTTCTTAACTATTCTTAGAGGTACGTCAATTTCGCGGATTCATCTGGCAGCAGCCTAGACTTGTCAGTCCTATACACCCTCTGGCCACAATCGATTGTCTATTGGCTTATAACCGTACAAGTAGGTAGCAAGCGATAGCACTTCGCATTATTTCCTTATTTACTACTGGCTTGCAGTAGTCAAACGCGTTTCGTAACAGCCGCCAGCAAGTTACAGACATGACAACGAAATATACATAATTGGCGTTCAACCTGACCTGGAATGTATCTGCGAAATTTACGTACCTCTAACTATTCTGCGTATACTAGCTTTCCAATGAGCTAGGGACTTAAAACTTTAAACATAAATCAGAACAGAAAGGCAAAGCTGTATAAGAGGGATAAATTGAAATACAAATAGGAATTTATTCAAAAATATATGAAAATAGATTCTTGATATACGACGTTTTTGAAACATACGAATGCAAACTGTAGTAACGTTTGCATATGCCACGAATATAAAATGGACTAAAAAGTACAAACAACGTATCGTAAGAAAATCCTTGACAGATTTAAACGAGAAATCTGGGGCGCATGCAATAACTGATCCCTGAATAGCTTATCTACGTCACTAATTATAATTGCACTACAAATGATATTAAATTTGTGTAAGTTCTCTCAACATCTATATTCTAAACGCTTTACTGTTATCTACTGCATGCGCCCCACGTTTTTTTGTTTTAAATCTTACGACTACTTTCATAGGAGAAAATGTTTTGTACTTTCCAGTGCGTTTTAAAATTGCGGTATATAAAATCAATTTATATTTTGTATTGTTATAGATTATATTATAAATATTAAATTGATTGGATAATCCTTGAATGTCCCACACACCAGAGCAATAACCAAATAACTGTACAATATTTAAGCAAATTGTGCCTAGAGGCTATGTCGAGGCGGGATGTGCATGTTTCGAACACCCTTAGTGCTTGTAGACCTCAGTCGAATAAACTATGATCCAGGTACCCCTTTAATATATACCGTAATACTTTTTTTCCGCTTCATAAAAATACAACAAAATACTTACATGTTACAGTATTTCACTCTACCGCAAACAGCAGCTATGGGAGAGAAATTTAATGTCGTATAGAGAAAATTTTGGTAATTTGAATTAGTAATCAACTCCAGTAGCATCAGATTTACCAAGACAATTATCTAAATTTGTATCTAAGTAGACACGGGCAAGAATGTTTGAAATACAATCATCCATTTAATCTATTAGAAAAAAACGTTATTCTGTAGGCTCTTAGCAATTCACTCTCACATTTTCTTGTCTAAAACATTACAGAAAAAGTTGCATAACTAGGCCTATATGACAAATGCCTAAGTTTCCAAGATATTGCGACCTCTCCTTCTACTTGTTTGTAAAATAATTTACAAATGTTTTTATGCGTTCATTTTAAAAATGAAACATTTGCGTAATATTGCTAAATATCTAATTAATTAACCTCGTTCGTTGCATTTTTAACACGAGATTCGAGAATTCAAAACAAGGCTTGTGAGTTTATAATAGCTTCATTTGAATTATACATTTTTAAATTAAAAGTGTATGCTTGATCCAGTATTGGTACGCGTCGATGGTTAAAAAAAATAACGGTTGAAATTATATTTGTTTGAAATTATATTGTAACTGCCGCCCAGCAACATGGTCGTACGTATAAAATACGCAGATTTAAATCCCTCAAAATTGTACCACTCACATTTGGCATAAATATCCCGTGGAATTAAAAACGTCACAGTAAAAATATTAAAACAATACAACAATGCTAGCAGTTAAATATAATTGCGAAAAATCCCTTGAAATTAATTAAATTTATAATTTGTAACACGCATAACAGCACAATATTAATATGACTAAACGTTGTATTTTGGAATTCGATGGGGACTATATATCTGGCAAACCGTTTTATTTGACACTTGACATTTGTAATGACAGATAACTTTGACTCTAACCGTTTTATGTACGATAGACTAAAAAATTGTTTCTATAGGCCTACTCTCGCCGATATAGTTTGCTCAGGGGCAGCTATCCCTACTGGAAGCGCTGAGTTGACTTACCAGTAAGTCTTCTATTAGGAACACCGTGTATATTGTCCGGCAATCTTCTCAACAACGAAACAAAGCGGAACGCTCATCAATGGCAGTCCTCAGTAAAAATATTGGCGTCTGCGATTCTTGAGAAAGTTGTGGGTTATGTTTGTAGCAATGAATAGAGCCACGATTTAGTCGCGAAGAGATTTTTGCACCACTTTGTTTCAGTGACTCACGAGCACATCGGCAGTTCTGTTTCAAGGTTATTGGCAGCGTGTCTTTGTTCAGACACGTTTCTCATTTTACTGCACCAATCAGAATAAGATTACTGTGAGTCTGTACGTCTATAATTTGCTAAGGTCAGTGAGAGTAAAATCGTCCAACCACAGACGATGTAGCAGAGCTGCAGGTGTGCACATGACGCATCGAAACGAAATGTTTCAAACATTTTTTCGCCGTAAAATCGCGGCTCTAGCAATGAATGCGTATTCCGCATCGAATTATATTATATAGACAGTGAGAAAAATGTATCGCGGGAAATTTCGACTGTTAACTAGATTCCAATGTAACATCTATAGCCGTGTCAGAAACGACTATTCAGGTTACTATATCAACCGCGAGACTATGTTAGTGCAGTAAATGTTTGAGGAATTAGAGTGTAACATTACTGAGGTGAAGTAGCACGCTGAATTCCCTAACAGCTTCGTAAATTCGTCTACAGCTGTTTACTTATTGTTTTATGCTCCGCATTTCGGCTGAAAAACAATCGCATATCCATTAACAGCAGTAATAATGTGATATAAAAGCCCATAGTGTTTTTGTACGTAATAAATATTTCTTATTTAAAAATAATTGTATTTTACAAATAAATAACCCTACAGCCAAATAACAAATATTAACGTTAAATTCGTACATCAGGGTCTCAAAACGCAGCTAAATATATTAAGAATAGACAATTTATTCAGTTGTGAAAAATAAATAGTAAACAAAACAACATCGGAATACCAAGAAGTATCAAGGTACCAACTTTGCCGCAAACAGCGCTGTTTCACGACGCTCGAATCTATCCACCATCAATTCCTAAACCCCAAAAATGTAAAAAGTTCGTTTCAGAGACGACTTATGTGTTCGGAGATATAATTCAGTTACTCGTGTTCTTACATTTATTCTCGCCAGTGAGAATTACTGAATATCCATATTGATTGTTTGTTGTTCTTCTGTAAACATGGAGCACATTGTGTGGCTGTCAGCGCTCGGGTAATAAGGATGAGTCTTGCCCGCTCCCCACTTGCATATTCGCCCCTAGGAGCAAGCTGCTCAACTAGTGTCAGTCAATTCTTCGCGAACTCCTCTGACAGAGCAGAACATCTCCCCTAGAGTATGTCTCGCGTTTGGTTCCTACTCTTCTACGTCCACATCTCATTCACAGAATAATTGGCGTGTTGACTGACTTGTAGGATAGACTCCAGGATTATATGTGTGCTCAAGTAGACATCTGCTGCTAATTGGCTGCTCTCTAACACAGCGATACCACATGACTGGGCCTGAATCTAGGTGTTTCTTTCTTATTGGCTCAGCGATTTCCAGGAGGTGTCAAATTAGTACATGTCCAGAAGTAAAACCGACATGATCTTACCGTTGTACGATTCCTAGCTTGTGCCAAATAAAACCCCAATTTTTCAGGTCTGTATTCATTCAATCAGTACCTAAAGTTGGATTTAACCGAAAAATGTAAGTAATAATTTACGTATTTTTACACGATATGGTTTTTTTTGTAGACACGTAGTGCGACTATTTTATTTTTATTTTTTTTTCGTGTAGTGAAAATTTTATAACTTTCATGGTTTTGTTTTTATGACATGTCAAAATTCAAATTTGCATAAATTTACTTAAAACGGTTTTAATGTTAAAAAGGAAAACCTACAACCTAAACGAAAATTAAATAATTCACAGTATAAACAGCGTTATGGATTATTACATCGACACATGTGATTGAAACGGGTGTTTCAAAAACCACCCAAGTCCCCTTATTTACCAAAATTATATTAGTATCGCAAGTTGCTATGTGAATAACGGACCACTTTATAATTGCTGCGACATTAGAGGCCAGCTGATTGATGTAGTTATAGTAGGGTTTGTTTTTCTTCCCTCTGTTGAACAATCTTTGTTTCTGGACATGGGTTGTTTTAGAATTCACAGTTTCTATTATAACAACCGCGCTGATTTTTTAAATTATTTCTTAGAAAGTTATTAATTCTAAATAAAAATTTCAATATTCCGAAATGTTTTTTAAAATATTATATGCGAATTTATACACGTCTTGGTGCAGTCCGTGTCACAGTTTTCCAGTGTAAATTATTTCATTTCTCTTAAGTCAGTTCGTTTTCCTTTCTGCATACACTCCTTTTATTCAAATTTGGGCTTCGATATGCCACTATACAAAACTTATGAAAGCTCAAATATTTTTCATTATAATGAAATCAGTTAAAACGTATATCTGCAATACGAACCATATCTCGTACAAACATTAAATCGGCCACCGTGGCCCTTCTAACTATAATAAGAGATGGTGGTATATCGCGAAATTGTTTTGAGCCAACATGTCCTTGAAGACTCTGCAGTTCCTAGCAGCATATGTGTATGACAAGGTGATGTACTTCTGATACATTTAGCGTTTCAGCGCTGGTGAGGGGTGACAAGGTGTGAGTATGGAGAATTACCGGAATGAAAGGGGGAGGGAGAAACGGGAGATCCCCGAGAAAACATCCGCCGACCAACGTCATCGTCCGGCACGATTCCCACATGCAAAAATCCGGAGACCGACCCCGCCGGGAATCGAACCCGGGCAACCTTGGTGAGAGGCGAATGGTCTGACCTCTCGGCCACCGCGGTCCCAGTACAAGAAGTGTTAAGCTTATGTCTGTGTCGCAACTATGCCTATATGTCGCACTTAACTCTGCCGTGCTACCGCGTTATAGAATCAGCATGTGACCCTGCGGTACGGCCGGGCGGAGGCATCAAAGGGAGATGGTTGCCATGGGAACGAGCTCGGCTGTCTATGGCGGCGACAGGTCGGAAATAGTCCTGGCGATGTGTAATAGGCTGGCGCATCAAAGACGGAACAACTCTCGCAATGTGTCTGAAGCGGTAATTATGAGGAGCACCGAGTGTTCTGCACGAGCGAGAAGTGGAAGTTTGCCTCAAGACGAAGCCGTGAAGACGCAACTGCGAGATTCACAGACACGTTCAGAGGAAGACATTAGAAACTGCGTGAACATGCGTGACAGGAACAAAACAACTCGTCTGTGCTTGCTCTGCGTCTCTTACAATGATTCGGGATTTCACATCAAAGGTGTTAATTTTCTTGTATCTTTCACGCCAACCTCTAAGTTGACGAAAATCTGTATACTGTGTCGTAAGGTGGTTGCTGAAATCTGCAACCTGCCCTTACCTGAAGAGATTCAAGAAGATGGAAACACGAGTAGGTCATTCTTATCCTTGGACGGTCTTAAGATTAGGACGATAATTAGGATTTTTCCAATTAGTATATTCCCTCCGTAGGGGGTGTTGTATTGAGCGGAGATCACACGTCCTGAAGACGCACTCGTTAACATGACAGTTACCAGCTGTTTGTCTCCGGCCCATTCTCACCTCTAACAGGGGTGTTTTCTAAGGTTGAGTTCCCTAATATGGACAGGGGATTCGTAAATCGCTGGTCTCCCCGTCTCGAATTGCTATGTTATGTTCGTTTCGACTTCATAGCCGGTTCTTCCTCTCATTGTCTAATCAGTAGAGACGGTAAAAATTCGCGGGATTGCTGACACGTAGGCTTGCCTGCAAGAATATATGTGAACTAAAGCAGACAACATATGCTCATTAGCTGCTTGCTGTTGAAGTGGCATATGTGTGTATTAGTTACATTTCCATTATTGACTCATAGACTTCCAGGAGATGTCAAATAAGTCAAAGGCCAGTTACCAAAGTGACACAAACTTACAGTTGTTGGAATTCTAGCTTGTCTCAAAGAAACAGCGAATTTTCCAGGTGAAATTGAGCTCACTACGATGTGTGACTGATCTCACATGTTGCGAGTAAGGAACAACCTCACATAAGTTTGTGACATTCGTTAGTCACATTTATATATATATATATATATATATATATATATATATATATATATATATATATATATATATATATATATACACTAGCTGTCCCTTTGCGTCTTCGCCCGCGTGTACTATAAAAAGAGTAACCAAATTTTAGTTACGTGTTAATTGGTGGTGATACTATATTCACTGTTTATTTTTAAAATATCAAATACAAACAGATTTGTCCAATCCACTGCGCTAAGCGTACTTTAATTGCAGAACTTCTCTTTTTAATTCATCTTTATTTCTCTATAAAACAGCTGTCCGGCTGCGGCTTA
>PNEQ01112862.1:15495-59783 GCA_003012365.1 Medauroidea extradentata
AGCGTACTCAATAACAGTGTAAAGAGCGCGCGCAATACGCTTGTATGATGTCATGTAATTCCCATCGCAAAGTCTTGCACGGGATACGAACCCGTAACCCCACCCCTCCCACACCCCAAACTTTATACAATACCTGAGTGAATGCTTAAGGCCTCGATCACAGGAACATACCTACATTGTTTAAACAACAATAACAATACAGCTCAAATTGACTATACGGTTTTTAGGTTTTTTTTCGGCAATTATTCGAATTTTTCTCGCCGCAAAAACCATCTTTGAACTTCAACGAACATTAAAAAAAAAAAGAATTGGCCAAATTGGTCCAGGCGTTGTTGAGTTATGCGCTTACCAACACATTTTGCGATTCATTTTTATATTATATATATATACATATAAATAATATATATAACAAATATATATGTATAGTTATAGGATTTGGGAGCTAACTGGCACACTTAAAAGTTACCACTTATTGTTCTCGATAAATTCCTTGGTCTATTCGTTGAGGAGCAACGACGCCACAGATACGCACACAGACACGCCAATCTTATAACACCCCACTTTTTGTGTCCGGGGTTAAAAATAAAAACATAGAGTAACATAGCGGCCTCCTTGCAACAAATAACAGTTAAGGACACCTGATTTTCACGAAAGTAGTTTTCCGCCAGCTTGTTTCAGGGTATTATGTTCACATCTGCAGCTGTGCCTCATGTTCAGTGATAGGAAGTTTATCTCTCGACGCCTGGATTGCCTACCTGCGTGTCGAAGCTACGTAATTCAAGTTGGCTCATTCTATTGGCAGACCTCACCTCGTGTAGATACACAGGCACTGAAACAAGTAGGGCAAACATGTTTTCGGGAAAACTTTATGTTTCAACAAGTAATAGGCCTAGAGATGACGGTAAATCCCGAACATGTTTTATGCCAGCATAGTCTTGAAAACGCTGTACTTTCGTGCAAGCATTTATGAATGGCTGATGTACGTCTGACCAACAATATGTATTCTTATTGGCTCAGTGAAATAGAGTATCAGCTCCACGTACAAGAGAAAGCCAGTAATAATCTAATAAGCTGAACGTGTTTTGAAATCCAGTAAACAGCCTAGTTTTCCCGCGATAAACAATCTCCTCTAGTAGAGCACAGTAGATTAAAATGACTGTTATAAGTGCCTGTATTTTAGATTACAGTTGAGATAATTCGTCAGCTATTTGGATACAAGTCGACTAATTATAAACTATTGACAGTTCCTTGGAATGGTGTACATTTTACAGTACATAAGAATATTGTGTGAAACAATAGATCAATGACAAGTAAACATTCAGAGGGTAAAGTTGTTGGCATCGTTGCAGTGGTGCATATAGCAGACTCACTGCTGTATAGTTTCAATAGAGACAGTATGCGCAGTTCACTATGTGTTTACGATTCTGTGATGTTTGGGTAAAGAAGGATAAGTGAAAAGGTGTTTTGAGTAAACGTAAAAAGGAAATTTAATGACATACTGTGTATAATGGAACATTCAATCATCAAAATTTATTTTTTTTTTACTTTCTCATTACCATTAGAGTTACAGTCTTTTACCCATACGTAGAAAATAACATGTATAATGTGCTCCTATACTTAAAACAATTTTCTAGTTTTCCGAAATATGACGCTTTATCCGAACACCACAAAATTATGAATCGTTCGAGACCTGTAAATATAATGTTATTTTCTGATTGCAGGCTAGGCTGCAAACTATTGTTCGTTCTCCCTCAATATTATTTCATTAGCATGCAGTGTAGTGGCTTGCAGCGGGCAAAGATATTGCCCAATAATTGACATTTATCCGGAAGACAGTCAATAATTAAAAATAAGTCAAATCCGTAAACGGACAATACGTGAAGGCAGGCGACAGACAACAGCGCAGATTGTGTTCAGGGATGTGCTGGTCAATAAATCCTAGTCTGTTGCCTAATAATAACACGAATTTTGCATGTCTCGATGAATCGTATATGTCCACATTCATAAATAGATGGCTGGAATACACTATAACTTCAATTTATGTAATGTGCCTCACTAATATAAATAAAAAGCTATCTTTCAAGTTGCAGTAAAAACGTTTTTACGTTATACGAGTTAAATATAGAACAGAATACATAGAACATTGGTGAGGTTGTGTTAAATGAGCAAAAAAATTCGGTTGAATAGAAAACTACGATGAAAAAGTCAAAGACTCAATAATTACGGAAGTATCTTGTTTCAGATTAATTTTGCCCCAGTTCGCTGTCGATAGTCCATGCCATTTTTAATCAACTGTTGAAGACAAAAAATTACAATCCGCCAAAAAAATTGATACAGTCGGTGAGAAATTAATTTCGGTGAAAAACCCCTATTACTCAATGACCGGCAGCAGAAGCACATGCAACATAACAAAAAAGTATGAATTGAGTGTGCGAGCTCTGTTCTCACGGGGTTTTAATTCTCGACCGCGATGAAAGGACGTTGGAGTTTAATTGAATTAGTTGGGGAAAACAATTCAAGTTGGCCCGCGGCTCATAAACTGCCGGCCATTGCAACAACTACAACGAGTCGTAACTTCGCAATTAACAGAGGGGGACTGATTCAGCTGTGTCCTTCCTCTGTTATATATATATACACGGCCGGGAGAAATATTCGCTGCATTTAGTTAAATGGAGGAATTACGAATGGGCGATATTTCTCCGGCGTGCCGGGGAAAATAAATGCTGGGGGCTGCGTGGCCGGAGTGACGACAAGCCATATAACTCTTCATATAAAATGAGGGCTCAGAAATGTGAGCTTCCTTCTGCTGGGAGGAGAGGGTTACAAAAGGGGGGGGGGGGGCAGGCAGAAGAACTCAGACACTGAAATACCGAGGAGTGGTTTTTACGGTACTCTCAGCTTTACAGTTCAAGTGAAAGTAACCTACACCTAAGAAGGGACACTCGATTTTCGCGAGAAAAAAAAATTGCGACTGGTTTCAATACCTTACACGCGCACCTGTCTTCTGCTTCATCGTCGGTGATAGAAGTTATAACACTCTCAGCGTCTTGGGATTATTTTCACAAATCACAGATGTGTAGAGACACTGGAATATCGCGAAAATGTTTAGCATAGTCTCCAATAAACTGTATTATATTCCGTGACACGTGTGAACAGTTTTGGGACAAATCACACACGCTGTGTGTCCAAGCTGTGCAGTTATAACTGGGCCTGTTGTAGAGAGAAACAATGCTACAAATAAACCATAGCCAATGTCGATACGAAACATTCAGTGTTATATACATCACGTTAGAACCTAGCAAACAGTCAACTATTCCCGCGATTTTCCGGTGTCTACAGATGTGTAGTGTCGCTGAGACCTTATTCTCAACGCCACTGTCAAATGAAAGACAAGTCATTAAAAACGTGTGTTGCCAATAACCACGAAGCAGTGCAGCAGATATGCATGTAAGTAAGGATGGTTGGGTGAAAAGTTTTCCTCTGGAAAGTTTCTAGATTAAACTTTCGGAATTTTTTTTTAAACTTAATCGAGAGCAGAAATCGAAAATCTGTCTGGCGGTTTTGTTAAAAAAAATTTTGGCTATTTTTTTCAAAGCAAGAAATTGTGTGGTTTCGACTAAAAAGTCAACCAAAATTTCGTTAGTTACATAATGAGCTGAAACCAGAGTATTGACTGCCTTGAAAAACCCAGCCACCAATGAGGACAAGTCTTTGATCTCTGCTCTAGTTTAGGCGTGAACAAGTATAAACTATAGGGCAAGTTATCTTACTTATTAGCAATTTAATCATTGTGTTTTCTAATGGTAGGAAACATTTTTGAAAACACAAATTTTCATGTTTGACGAATAACAACACTTACCCTGCCTGTGGCAACTCGTGATTCTCATATCGAGAAGTAGTAGTGTGGAATCTGTACCCTTGCATTGCATCTACTGTTTAATAGGGCGTGGTAGATAAATAAGCACTGGATTCTTCAATTGAGATATATACTTTTGAAAGTCAATATAGAAAAACTACAAAACAGCAATCCTTGATAATTATACTTGCCAACTTAATAAGCAAACAATTACCCAGAATGATCCATTTGTTTAACGTGATCTCTTGCGGCATAATTAAATGTAATAATGTCGGCGTCAGTGATTGCTCTTCAGATATACGTTAAACGAGAAAATATTTGCTCAGAAAGTTGGCAAAAACTGTTTGTCTGGGATCGCTGTTTATTGGTTTTTGCAAAGTGGCTTCGAGAAACCTACAATTCTGAACTAATGCTTTTAAGAGGGCGTGGTACATAATTCAACGCTAAAATCATTAATATATAATTGTAGGTTTATTGAAGCTAATTTGCGAAAATTGAACAATAGCAATACTAGACAATAGCTTTAGCAAACGTTTTAAAGAAAATAGAACTTCTGAGGCACAACCTCTGACGCCGGAACCTCGTGCATTTAACTGCGGCGCAGGAGATCACGCGTAACGAATTAGTAATTCTGGATAAATATTTACTCATAAAGTTGGCAAATACCGTTATCTAGGATTGTTATTGAGTATTTTATCCATATTGGCTTCGAAAAAAGCGTATAAATTAATTAATGTTTTCGGCGTTTATTTATCTACTACGCACTCTGCTGGATTATACACCATTTTCTCTTAAATATGTTCCTAACACAAACAAATTTAACGGTATGCCATCCCTTAACGCATCATAACTTAAATATAAACCTCTTCTTATCGGAGTGGCATGATAAATTAGAGTCACAGCCTTGTTTGCCTTGTTTCATAAAATCGTAATAACGAGTAATAATAATAATAAAAACAACTGTGTTGTAGGATCTACAAGAGCAGGAACGTAGGGACAGCAGCAGATAGGCCAGAGACGCCCGTATAAAACTAGCACGCACTTGCTGCAGCACATTTATCACACACGTCTCGAGGAAATGTAAGGAGACCCGGTGGAGAACTGATCGTAAATTTCACGAACCCATAAATCAGTACGTCAACAGGCTCTCGAATCTGACTAGCTTCAACTACGTACGTAAGCCCGACCCTTGACCCGAATGTGAAGTTTTACATATTTTCTGCACGTTGACAAATACACATGATCACGCCCAGGGCGTATTCCTAACATAGTTTAGAGAAATGCAATTATATTACATTTAGGTTCAATTCCCAATATTGTCAGAGTAACTCGAACATTTTGACATATAATGAATAAAATAATAACTTGAGATCCTAAAATTTTGTGGATTTCTTTGAGGACAAGTTGAATTTTGAAGTCATGATTGTGTGAATTAATTTCGAAACTGGGTCACTATTTATTAAATTTGTCCTTGACAAATATAAACCAATATAAACACTGCACCTGAATACTTACTGACTATCGCTATACATGAGCAACACAATATGAGGGGCTTAGATTTATGGTGGTGTAAGTCAGCAGTTAAAATAGTTCTCTCGTAGTCAGTTCTTTGTAATCGCATGCAAAATGCAGTACATTCTTACGATACTATAATGGTATCCAGAAATTTAGTTAAGAGTAAAGTATTTTTACAGCAAATTTTATGTAAAAATGTATACAATATGAATAACGATACTACTAAATGTTTCTGTGTTACACAACTATGAATCTCAGCCCCTTATGTATCTGCGAGGAATTTTTAATAATGTATAAGCATGTACAGTAAGAATTTTATTATTTTTTTATGTATGTATTTATTACTAGCGACCCGGGTAGTACTTATTATTTATAGTCAAGAATTTAAGTCTATACATTGACATGCCGCACACTTCCAAATCTCGATCCAACTTTATTATTTCTTATTATTAATTATTATTAATATTCATTGAATTATTTAATAAGTTTATTTATAATTATTTATGCTATTAACTAATTAATATATTAATTTTTTAACTAACTTGACACGACGCACACTTCGAAGTCACGATCCTAATTAATAAATGTATTATTCATTATTGTTAATTAATTAATGTTGATCTGATCGCTACTAAACTTCACAGGTTCACCCGCTGAGTAATGCTGATGATTGCTTGACAATTTTACCAAAATCGCTCCAACTGTTTTTGAGTCCATCGAATTACACACACACACCTACACACACACACACACACACACACACACACACACACACACACACACACATATATATATATATATATATATATATATATATATATATATCATAACGACCACCACCGATTGTCTCATAGATACGAGATATCGGCGAGAATAAGACACACCAGTTAATTGCTTGCTTGCGACTATAGGCTAGAATGAGGCGACATGCAATAGCCATCTTTAGCGGAAGGCCGTGGCCTTAGATCTGGCAACCCTGGCAGGAAGGGTCATTTTAACACTTCTTTGTACCGCCAAAGGCAGTGGCTTCCCCTGATTCCCCGGGCACAATAACGAATCAGGTACAGCCATATCCTTTGGAGAGCTAAAATAAGTGTTAAAATTAAAATGACCCTTCCTGCCAGGGTTGCCAGGTCTAAGGCTACGGCCTTATACTAAAGATGGCTATGAACATACCCGTTATTTGTCGTCATTAGCTCTTCTTCCGCTCTTCTAGACTCTAACGTGCTAAATGTGTCCACTCGAGAAGCTATGCTTTGTGCCTGGTTGTTCAATAATATGAAAATACATCAGTTTTCCTGTACATTTACAAAATGCAAAATTTTTATAAAGTTTATTTATTTTTATTTTCAAATTTATTTCATGTAAATGTTCGAGTATTGTTTTGTAGAAACACTAAAATATTTTTTTTCTGTCAAAGGATTTTTGTAAATATAAATATTTAACTGTAGAAGATACAAGACATTTTATTTAATTACATACCGAGTATACAGTAAATAAAAAATTATTCTGACTGTCCGTGTAGGTATTAGTAATTTTTAAATTCAATTTAATATTACTGACATTGTCAGACACATAGTTTTTGTTTAAAGTAGTTTACATAAATTTATTTCAATGCCTTGCATGCTTATCTGTATGTCTGCCTCGTGCTCTGTGATTTGATGTTTTAACTCTCAGCGTCTAGGGTTCTACCCGCCAATCACAGACGTGCGGTGCGCAGTAACCTTGTCCGGATTGGCTCAGTCAAATGATAGACCTCTCTGCGTAAAAACACGCTGCCGGTAACCATGAATAGGGACTGGAAAATTTCACGAATTAAATGACCTGCATGTTGGACTCAACTATCGTATACACACTCAAGCCCCGTGTGTTAGTCAACCAGCTGCTACTCACTGGAACAGCAGACAATGAACTAATAGACGGGGCTTGAATATGTATAGTACAATGAATTCTAGCCTGTTGGTAATTGAATTAGCGAAATTTTCCTGTCCCTAAATGAAGCAGACATAGAGCATAAATATGAGTAACTGAATCTATTTGGTTACTTTTACATTGCGGGGTAAATTTTACAACTCAAAATTTTGGTTTTTTATATCGTTTAGTCACGAAAGTCTCAAACACTAGGTATAAGGATAAAAGGAATTATTTAAAATACTCGGCTCAGATTATCTGTTTATTTACCATAAAACCCAAAAACTAATATGTTGAATGGTCAATTAACACCGAAAATGGACAAAGTAACCCCAGTTTACGGTACAACTTTCTTTCCACCAAAAATCTACTTATTTAATAGCTGAATAAGAATGCGTTTGCATCAGAGAGCTAGCTTCTTTCCAGTAGAAGAAGAAACAAGATAGAGCTCTGCAGGCAATAAGTAACAGCGACCTGGAGCTGTGACAAGCTTGTGGCAGAGTTGTGTAAGGCGGAGCGGTGTGTTTCCACGTCGCAGAAACCACCGAGCCAAACTGCGGCCTCTTCCAGCCTCCAGCAAACTATTTTCATTAAGGCAACTTTGATAACTATGTTCCCGTCGCCAGAATACCGTTCCAAGTGAGTTGCTGGGGGACACGTCAGTCGTGTGATCGTGTGAAACTGCCTGCAACCATAGATCCTCACATTATTGTTCACACACCGCCAGAACGTGTACTGCTTTACGTAAAAGCATAGATTAAGAGTGTGTGATAGATAAATAAATGCTGAAAACATCAATTGATTTCTACGCTTTTTTCGAAGCCAATATGCCTAAAATACTCAATGACACTCCCGGATAATGGTATTTGCCAACTTTATGAGTAAATATTTATCCAGAATTACTAATTCGTTACGCGTGATCTCTTGCGCCGCAGTTAAATGCACGAGGTTCCGGCGTCAGAGATTGTGCCTCAGAAGTTCGCAACACTGGAAACAACTTTGTTTAAAACGTTGGCCAAAACTATTGTCTAGGATTTTCTATTGTTTTATTTTCGCATATTGGCTTCAAGAAACCCACCGTTTTAAATTAATGCTTTAGTGATGAATTATGCATCTCGCTCTCTTCAGAGACGTCCGTTTCTCTCAACTTCGCCCAGCCAGCTCTTTGGGTGTTTAAGAGGCCGTTCCTGTATATCAGGCGCATGTATGCAACCTGTATTAACCCCATATAAATCAAGACTAATTTTACCTTCGTTATAGCATTATAAGTATTACACTTATCAACATTATCTTCGCGCATTATCAAAGACACAGTCGTTCTTAATTTCGCGGCGTTCTGCAAAATTTAGCACAACAAACGGTTACAATAAAAACCTAACGTAAAAATAGTTTTGGGAAATGTACGGTCTACCATTCTTTATACTTGACTTCGGCGAACGCAGCGAAAATGAGAACGACTGTGTCATTCATAAAACGCGAATATATTGTTGATATGTGTAATACTTGTATTGCTACAGCGAAGGTAATATTAGCCTTGATTATATGGAATTAATGCAGGTTGCATACATGCGCCTGAAACACTGGAACGACCTCTTAAAAGTAAGTATATGCCATTCGGGATAAAGTGAGCACTAAAAATTTAACCTTTGAAAAATATCACTAGCCATTGCTGCGTACAGTTCAACATTAACTCTAGTTGCTTTACTGATTGTATGGTTGGCAGCGAAATGACGCAATATACTTCCGTATATTTCCTAATTTAAAATAACTGTATTGAAATAAAAGCAATCAAAATCGACATTATTGCATTTTATGTAATTAATGGAACCTTATTTTAACAAATTTTATGGATTTATACTGACTGTACAATTTATCTCACACGCGCAAACATCAAGTGACGTGTCCAGAGAGGTTAGACATTTCCCGTCGCTAGCCGTTACACGCGGAAAGATACGAAATGGCTGAAAATAGAACTTTAGCAGGGTTTTTCTGAGTGCTCACTTTATCCCAAACCACCTATAACTAGGAAACGCTGCTGTTACGTAGCGTCTGCTGATAGGAATCCATCACGCTCGAGCGACACACCCGTTAAACATAAATGTGAGGAATTATTGGATTAAATATTGGGCTAATAACAAGTTAATTGGTCACATGGTTAACACTGTTCTTTTTTAAAGCTCAGCCGTAACAGAAAGTTACAGCTATTTTCAGTTAATTCTCAAGTTAGCCAAAGTGGTTTCATTTTGTTACAAAATGAAGCTACAAGCAAAACCAATTCACAACAATACTGCTTGCTACAACCAATTTACCTTATCGTCTATCATTTCAAATTACACACTCAACTATCGCGCTTGTTCTTCATTAAAAATTATGGCAGAATTAAAAAATTGGCATTAATTAATTAGTGGTAAATGGCCATCGCATACTTGTTGATTTTACATTTTGGTATTCGACTGACGTCTACCACTGATAAAGAAATGCTTAGTTAGCATTATGCCTTCCTTATTAACTAACAACATGTAATATAATTACTTTTGTAATCTCACACGATAGTCATATGGCACAAATTTGTTTAAAACAGTTTTTACGAATTAACTTTACTTGTTACTTACCTATATAACACAGCAAATCACATGGTTATAACTAACTCACGAATTAACTGAATATGTAACGAGTATCAATAGTAATTTGAGCCTCACAAATATCCTTTATTTAAATCAAGGGATAATTTACACGTTAAATTAGAAAATGTTGTTTTATCAATTTATTTCGAAATCACTACAAATATCCACATTTGTAGCGGGAATACTACAAACATCAGTTATCTTCCAGGAAACTTACTGCTGTCCTGTCACAAGCATAACATGCCTTCAGTGTACTGTTGCAGGCTGATCAACATTAATACTGACAGACAGCCAACTAAAACACTTAATTTACCAGTGATGAATGTCCGTACATTACTTGTTTATTTTATGCCATAGTATTCTTACGTCTGTCACAACAAATAACTGTAAAAAATAGATGGCTTGACCGGGATTCGAACACACGCGAAGCCACGCCCAGCAGTAGTAATATGATATCTGTGGAGCGCTGTTGAGCGCAGGAGTGGACTAACTCCTAGCTCCGTGTAGTATTGCCATATTGTGTACGGAAATAGTTGTACAATATTTTGCCTCTGACATTTTCGTCTGCGATTGAGGCCAGGGTTCACGTGGTATGCTAATTATGAGGCCATTTGTGGACATCATGTATTTACAGTATGTATACACATAGGGCCTATATACAATACACACACATACAAGCTGTCCAGATACAATCGCGCTGCATGTCCAGGTAATATTTTCTGTATGTTGCATAGAGCAAACGTATGATCATGTTTGGACCCATAATATGCAGGTCAAAACATTAGTAATAAGATAAGTATGATATTTGCGGAGCGAAAGAGGGGGCTATCAACAGTTAGCCTACGTTGCACCATTGTGCATTGAATATATAATTGTACAACATTTTGCTGCTAACGTTTTCGTCTTAAATTTAGCGCATGATTTGTGTGGTGTGATTACTATATGTTTGTTTATGATAGTTATTATGTAATATATATATTTATTTATATATATAACATATATGATATTGTTCAGGTAATTAGTTATTTTGATATTATGTACGCAAATATCTTTTCCCAAAAAATTTATGATTTTAAAATCTGTAACCATGCAGTCATCAGTTAACGTGTTTTCGAATATTACTAACAGAAGGAATGCTATAATTTCTTTAAAATTATTCTACTCTTACCTCCCTGTACTTACGTTTCACGCAACTAAAACTATATTTATAAAGAGGGTGAAGTAGGAAATCATTTTCGAATAGTTTTCGATAAAAACGCATGAATATAAGTATCTAAATATTGAAACTCGACGTAGAAATTTTATAAAATATCACTGCAAAACTTTCCTGGGTGCTGTAAAAAAAATATTTGTGGTTTCAAAAAAAATTGTTTGTGTTAATAATGATAAAATATGCTGTGGTCACCAAAAACTTTTATTCATTGCGTTTTCTTTAAATTAAGCTACGGAAATTATTTCCTTACAAAAACTATACATTCCAGTAAATCATGCATAGTTGATGGAATTATTCAGTAATGTACGTACCTACACTGAATGAAATATTGTGGAGAACTTTCGCTACGGCACAGAATTATTCTGACGCACAAAACACGACGTAAAACACACGTGCGCCGAATAATCCAAGGTAATCTATTGTTAACGACCATGCACATAACGAACATTAAATTGCACAGAATGAACTAACGGAACAAACAAAACCGATACGAGACAAAACAACAGAATTCGAGGTAAATAAACGAAAGACCACAATGCGAAACATACATTTTGTTGCAGCTTACTTTTGTTTTAAAATGTCTGCATTGTTACACATCAAAGTTCCGAAATTACTATTTTTGAAAATATGATAACAATATAAATAATAAATTGTTTTCACGAAGAGGAAAACGAAACTTGAAACGGTTTTACTAACTAACTTTAAGGCATGCTTAACACAGCACGTAACAGTTCGTTATATAAAATTCTAACTCCAATACAAAGCGAACAAAACCGAAACAAAAATTGTTTTGTTTATTATTTTATGTTGATTTGTATGTTCAGTTATATTAGGTTCAGTTCAGTCGTCCTGACAAATTAGTGACTTCTTCGAATAGAAACCAGTTTCCACAAAAGCAATGATGCTTACAGGAGTTAAGAGTTTTATTTTTTTTTTTTTTTGTAAAGAGTGAGAATAATTATTTGCCCACCCTTTTCAGGGTACTGAAAAAAAAACACATCATAAAATATGCTGTAACAACATGAGCTACATCGAGATGGACAAAACTGTCAAAGATGACATATACGTAGGTCTATAAATCCTGTGCCACGTTTCATTTCATTGTAATTTCTTATCGTTCTGGCTATGGTTAAAGAGTAATCACCACACACTTATAGGTCGTTCTGGATAAAGTGAGCACTAAAAATTGAGCCTTTGTAAAATATCACTAGTCGTTACTGCATATAATACAACATTCACTATAGTCGCCTTACTGCTCGTGTGGTTGGCGGCGAAATTACGCAATATAGTTCCCTGTATTTTCCTATTTAAATTCAACAACACTGGAAAAAACTCAACAACAATCGACATTTATATAATTAATAAACATTTTTATCAAACTGTATCGATTCATACTAACTGCACAGTTTGTATTACAGGCGCAAACATCTAGTGGCGTGTCCAGAGAGGTTAGACATTCCTCGTCGTTCACCGTTACGCGCGGAAAGATACGATTTGGCTGAAAATATGAATTTAGCAGGGCTTTATCGATTGCTCGTTTAGTGACGAACCACTTGCAGTAACCGTCAACACATGTTTTAACACGGCACGTTATGTTCTGTTGGTGAGAAGTAACCTCACCACAAGTACGGTACGTTCAGTGGTAATTTAACATAATATTCATTGGCTCAGTCAAACATAGACACATAAATAACAAAAAGTGTCTGTCAATCATATAAATGTACGTTAGAACTCAGCGAACAAGCTATTATGGTTTCCCGCTATAGTAAACACCATTAGTTATTATTGTTACACAAAAAGCAAAACACTAAGCCCTTATAAACGCTGTCCTAACTATGCAGGCACAGATCTGTTGTTACTGAGGCATTGAGTAGTTAATTGGCAAGAGTTTCGTTGACTCACGTTCAGCACTTCACTTGCTCTCAATCGAGGGAATGGACGACTTGAAGTACACGCCCCCTGACGTCACCGCAGGGGAAAAGTACTGTGGGAAACAAAGCTTGTTTACAAACATGCTGATTTGTTAGTTGGTAATTGCACAAAGCAAAAATGTTGCGCATTCATAGATTTGCGCGCAAGTGTAAAAAATATTAGTTGCAATTTCATGATTAAGATACGCAAATACATTAGATTAATGTTTACCTGACAAAACGGCAAATTCCAAACAAATAATCAATTTTCTTGACGTACATCTCATCCGGGACATGTGGAGCCAAACAGCTAAATGAAGGTTATGTTCGGCTGCGGTATCCATGGAGATTGGAATTGTATCCCACACCTGACTGAAGCTCCTCCTCTTTTCAAGTCGTCCATTAAGTGTTATTGTCCGACCAGAGTAAATGTCTTCAGAACATCACTCGCAATATTATAGAAGAGCAATTAATTTAATTTGACCACATGCTGCATAGAGTTTCGTGAAATCCCGCACGAAACAGCCGAAACAAAAGCCTCGTCGACGTTTCAATGTTATCCCTTTAATCCTTTCCTATACCGGTGACAGTATATAAGCCAGCATTACGTATTTCATTTCTTTCAACATGAGCGCGCTCGGATATAAACAATTCGAAAAATGTATACGACAAATCTCCCTCACCTTTTTTAACGCGCTTTTTAAACTCGCTTTCTTGTCTGTTAATCTGTTTGGTAACAATGGGCTGTTCGGTAACAATGAACAATATATTTGTATTTATACAAGGTTTTTTTTTTTTAACTATCATGCTTGTCTTTTTGTTCTTTACAAATTTTGCCATTCATTTTAAACTAACTTTCCCGTTGAGCTAAATGCTTAAAACCTTAAACATAGCTCAGAATTAGAAGACAGTGAATATCGGTAAAAATAATGTGAAAAAAATCGTTATTTAAAAATAGAAAACATAATTTTATAACCTGCATTTTTTTTGGCACATGATTGTACAATTTTACACACCACAATAAAAATATAATATAACATCAAGTAAAAAAAATAGTGTACAACATTTTAAAAAATTGACTAAGAAGTACACAATAATTTTTCAAACGAAAATAATAGTGAGATGTGGAAATAAAAAAAAACACGTGCGGTGCATGCAATAGAAAATAGCAAGGAGTGCATAGATTAGCTGTCGTTAAATATATCTCCCAACAGTTTATATAGTTTTCAGTTCAATGGAATTGTTAGAGACTTACGTGAACTATTCGCAGGTCTAACGTCAATTATCTAATGCATTATGTTCTGAGTGCTGCTGTGGTTGCAACGTATACATGCAAGCAGGCCGGTGTTACGTCACAGCAATAATACCTCCTCCCCTTCCCAAACACAATGCCATGGAAGCCAATTAGACGACAATAATATAGCAGTGTAGCCAATCTAACTGGGTCTGTCCCATTATGGTCAGCTAGATGACAAAGTACGCCGCCTGCCGCTTGCCGTGACAGGGAGAGGGTCGCAGGTTCGAATCCCTAGACGTTCCGCTCACCGCTAGTCGACTGCAACCTCATACCATGAGCAAAGTGAGGATGTTAGCTCCAATTAGGCCTATAGATCATTTATGTTAGTTCAGCTTAGTTTATTTTAAACTGTTAACGCCGCTCCCTTGCGAATTAACTATCATGCAAGCTGACTTCGCATACAGTACCGTTCTAAAGTTTACTAACACTACGTTTAGTCATGAGACTGCATAAAGGACTGAAAGTTCTCCCTTGTTATCAATTTAAACAATTTTGTAACATCTTGCACATATGAGGAAACAATTCCCTCAATTGCAAATATTTTCTCAGCATTTTCTTTCGGAATTTATACCGTTATTCTAAAATTACAAGTGCATTGTACTGCACTTAGAAAATTTTACATGGTTATAACTTCATCGATGTAAGTCACACCATTTTTTCATATCGTAAAATGTGGTAATTTTCATGTTGCAGTAACAAGTTTCAAAATTCATAAATGTTTCACCAAACATAGGGATCCCATTGCAACTGGAGGAAATCTTTTCTCATGTGTGTAAGAAGTTACGAAAAAATACGATGGATATTGTGGCAAAACATTTGGTTCTCTATGTGGTTTCAAAATTTTACGAAGTGGTCTTAAACGTTATGCCGGTACTGTAAACTTATATAACCGTTCTTATTCACTTATTTATTTATCCCTGTAACTCTCTTCTGAAGTGAAGTCCCTAGAGGAAAGAATATTTTAATAGCTTACAACAATTAGTAATTTTTTTTGTACTTCTAATCAGTTTTAAAATCGAGAAGTATTACATTTCTGTTTTATATTATTTCAGACAATTTTACACGTCACAGGTCGGAGGATATATTTGCACGTCGAAATGCCTACAGTTTTGGTTCACTTGGTGTGTGGCCTCATGCATATATTTGTCAACGTCAAAAAAAAAAAAAGGATTGCGGATTTGTCGCGCTGCTAATTGACAATGTGCTGATCGACGGTGAACTAATTGCGAACTTATTTCGCTGGGGGAAATGAAGCTATATGTTGACGTGTAATTAATAACTCTTCGTTTTGAATCCTTTTCAGTATCGCTTAGATAATTTATCAAATAAATTGTTCGTATCATGCAAGGTAAAGCGGACTATGTTGAGCTATCGCTGCAATATACTTAACCCGTTTCAACACGAGCTAAACGTTACCTCAATTGTTTTAATAGTAATCATGAAACATTTTAGTATAACTATACATGTAATGTGCCTCACACGAATGAGAGTACTTTTTTGACAGCTGGCGAATGTTCGAATTCAATGCAGTAGTTACATTATTAAGTGTAATTTATTGAACCCATCAGGTATTTTTCTGTATGTTTTCCATTTACGCACAAATATTTTTGACAAATCATGTTTACCGGAGGATGACATGAGATGAGGCCCTACAATGAAGAAGAGCCTGAATGAAAAGAAATGAGAGATCTTCGAGAAAACCCGCCGGCCAGTGACATCGTCCGTAACGATTCCGATATGTGAAAATCCGGGGCACGACCACGCCGGGGATTGAACCTGGATCGTCACGGTGGGAGGCGAATGGTCTGACCACTCGGCCACCGTGACTTCTAGCTTAGTCATTTATTGAACCGCATTCTTCGCCGCTATCGCCACATGAAAAGAAGATAGGAACAAAAAATACTTTGCAAATATCTTACGCATTATTTTCTGATAGCTTGTATGAATACTATTCGAGTGAACTGAAAGAATGGAATATTAACAAATCATTTATATGATTGAAAAGCACATGTCCTGCAAGTGCCATGGAAGTTAGTTGAACATTTTGTCGGCTGTGTGTGGAAGTACTTTTTTTTAAACTACCTTATTGAACACGCGAATCAAGGGTAATTGACTTTGACAAGTCAAGAAATCCCTGAAAACTTAATTGTAACGCAAAGTGGCCCACAGAAACCTTTGCCAGCTGAACTCTCAGGTGTGTGCAGTCGTTCTTCATGCAGACAGTGTTGATACTCGTATATTTAAGCAACTAACAATCAAAAGTTAGATAAGTATAATTCACGCTAATATGTTACTTGGCAAAGGGTGCATTAGACTTTGAATACGTTATACGTAGAGCCACTATTTTATGGTGAAAATATTTTTGCAACATTTGGTTTCGATGCGTCATGTGTAGAGATGATGGTATATCGCGAAAATGTTTTGTGCCAACATACCCTTGGAAACGCTGTAGTTTCGTGCCAGAACGTAGCTGTCTACCGCCCAATAACAGGCATCAAGTATTACATCATCAGGATTATTATTGGCTCAGTCATATAGGGTAACAGGTCCACGTACAAGCGAAAACCAGTTATCTTTTGGTAAGCTGAACGTACGTTGAAATCTAGCAAACAGTCAAGTTTTCCCGCGATAAACCATCATCTCTAGTCATGTGTACATTTGCAGGTCTGCCACATCGCCCGTATAGTTTGATAATTTAACTCTCACTTGTCTTTTCAAATTACAGACGTAAGGAGTCACATTAATCGTATTCTGATTGGTGCAGTCAAGTGAGAAACGTGTCTGAACAAAGACACGCTGCCAATAACCTTGAAACAGAACTGCCGATGTGCACGAGAGACAATGAAAAAAGTGAGGCAAAAATATTTTCGCGACAAAATCGTGGCTCTAGTTATACGTACCGAACCAGCAATACAATTTTTACAAGTACTACATATCCAGTGTCCCATTATATAACTTTACAAATCTTATACGGAAGGACCCTCGATTTTAGAGGAAATAGTTTTGCACCTCTTTGTTTCAGTGTCTTGCACGTGAACCTGCGATTATGCTTCGCAGTTATTGACGGTGGGTATTGATGTAGTGAAGTAACATATCGCATCCTCAATGCAATACCAACATAACTAAAGTTTAAAATTTTTGAGTTACGTATTTACTAAAATAGAGGATTGTTTTCTCTACCTAATGCAATAGGCTACTAACATAACCAAGAAAAATAGTCCAAAAATTAACTACTTTGTTTTTAACATCTTTGCCAAATAATATTATTGATTAGTGTCGACACTAACAGTTCTACTATTAATGCAGCGTGATGATAAACAATATAAGTTATTTTTCAGTGCAGTGCCACCACATTTTGGGTTGTGTTTATATTGCACTGTAATCATCCAAAAATCAGAAAGTATGCATGTGCGATAACTGCATTTATTTTAAAATGATATATTTTGAGTTATGTTGGTATTGCATTGGGAGTGCGATATTATACTCTACCAATCACAGCAAGTCCGACCTCTTTGCTCAAGGATTATAGCTCCTGGCTCCTGGGTTCTATCCCCGGCCGGGGAGGTCAATATTTACAGTTGCCTCTCTGGATTGAGGACTTGATGTTGTTCTGTCCCCTCATATACAGATACCGTGTAAGATAGTAGTGAAACACTGCTGTGTCACCTCGCCTAGTCTGATGCGTCGGAGGACTCGTGCTTTCCATCACCCGGTGCCCTCAGTAGTTGTAAACCTACCTTCGTGCAGAAGAACATCCAAACTCATCTGAGCAAGGTGACTGAGACACCACACGTTTGTGATCAGATAATAGAACTCCGTGACGCTGAGAGCCTATTGCACAGTCATATTGAGATAAATCTAATGCTTCTCTGAGTCGAATCTGAGAAACGTTCATTGCAGAGACGAAAAGTGAGCGAAATATAAGGAAAAACTGTGTTCTCAGACCTTCTTTAAGATTTTCTCAAGCTGCAAATACATCATGGCGGCCGTATATAGAGGTTAGAATGCCACACGGGAGAAAATAATATAATTACTCTGAATTTATTGGTAATAATTTAGAGAAGGAACATAGCCATGATGTAAGGAAATACCGCACTGGTATCTATGATACTATTTATATTCGTTGTAAAATGTTACACGAAAGCTATGTCGTGTTTCAAATGGGACTTTTATCTACAACGAAATGGTTACGATACAATTTTATACAAAATAAACCAACGATTTGTTTTTATCGTTTTTAATTTGCATTTTTTCAACTTTACAGTATGCGAAACACTAAAATTATCCAAATGCCATTATGTAAGTTTTGTGCGTTATAAATGAAAAATAATATAGGCCTACATTTTAGCTACATTCGCAAGTCGATGCATGAAGGGAAATTATTTTTATCGTGAATATTATGGTAACACCTGACCGCAACTGAGGTAGCTCAGTTTCCTGTCTATGCAATACAGACGGAAAGTTAAGTTCTCATATTTTACTCAAGTTCTCCTTAGTTCCACCTTAACTCCAGATTTTACTCACATGAATCTGCAATCGTTTGTGAGAGTTAAAAATTTCCAATCACTGGTCGCAACACAGAGCTGCAGCCATGCACATAAGTTTGTGGAACAAGTAGCTGGAATAATCCTCTCGCCAAAACGACCAGGTCCTAACGGTCTTCGAACAGAGAGTCAACTGTCTGAACGGCGAGAAATCGTCTGATGTTCGTAATGGTGCCGTGACTCTTTTTCAAAAATCTCGTGACGCTCTTTACATAAACATCGCGTGCCAAAATGTTGTTACAAGCGTGAAAGTGGCCGACATATTTCACGTCACGTTCTGCAGCCATCATCGTGAAAACCATTGCGATTGGAATGTGGCTGAAGAAGAAGGAGAAAAACATTATTTGAAATTTTCTTAAATATGTATTACGTTTTACATCATAGGTCTGTGCAGGTCTATATGAATTTTTACTGGCAGCGCGAATTGCCAAGTATAATACAGAACTAGTGGTGCTATCCCTTTGTGGAGAGGTACACTAATATAGTTCTAGTGCTGCCTGCAATCTCTTCACAGTGCAGTACATCTACTTTGTACTAGAGAATAGTGCATCACAGTCAAAAATAACATGTATGTCACAACTTTTAATAGGTATTCTAAAAAGGAAAAATGTTGTGTATATACATTTTAAACCGTAATTTAAGTAATAAGTATTTTAAAACACACTGTGAATACTGATAATAAAATTGAGAAAGATGTATGAAATATTTCATAGCACATGCGGCATTGTAAAGATAGGTGTTACAGAATACGACATAAAGACAGTCACGAGTAACTATCTGTATCTCTGTCGCTCTCTAAAGACAGTCAGTCACAAGTAACGATCTTCAATAGAAGTGAAGTTATAGAGTAGACCCCATAACTGACAAGGCATCTGAAGGTTTGCCACTGTGTGTCATGTAGACTAAATGTTACACAGGAAGTTAAAAATACTGTACAAAGCACTGGTGCTACATACATTTCAACATTACCGATAGTCATTTTACTGATTGTATGGTTGGCAACGAAATAACACAACATAGTTCCGTGTTTATTCGTATTTAAATACAACAATACTGAAACAACATCAACCTACAGCAATATAATTGTATTTTATATAATTAATAAACTTATTTTTATCAAACTATATATGTACCTATCGACTGAACAATTTATCTTACACGCGCAAAAATAAAGTGACGTATCCCAGGAGGTTAGACTTTTCCCGTCGTTAGCTGTTACACGCGGAAAGATACGAATTGGCTGGAAATAGATCTTTAGCAGGGCTTTGAGTGCTCACTTTATTCCGAACTACCTATATTGCCGTCTGTGCGCATGGAGGCGAGTTTGAATGCCATCTTCTTCTCGTCAAATAAATAAGCGTAAATTCCCGGTTCCTAAAAATAACAATAACATTACAAAATCTTGTACTCAGAAATTTTGTTTCTATTGTGCGATTTTTTAAACGTAGAAAAAATTGGTATGCTTGTTCTCTGATTAGCATCATTAGAGCAGAAAAGTTGATTAATAGAGACGCAGTTTACGGCGAAAACATTTCTGCAACATGTGGTGTCAGTGTTTTATGTACACATCTGCAGCTGTAGGCTTGGTCAGCTCTCGCTTGTCTTCGGTTTCTACTGGTAAATCACAGACTTGCGTTATCACAATTACATTATTCTGATTGGTGCATTAAAATTACAGACTTATCTGAGCAAAGACACGTTTCCAATAACCATGAAGCCAAGTTACAGTAAGAGAATAAAACATGTCTGCCCAAATTCCTTTCAACCCAAAATCCTGTATAGCTCTAACTATGAAAGTTCGAGTCTCACTTTATATTCGAAGCGAGCAATTAATAATAAATAAGTAAATATACCATGTGTAGAAATGATGGTATATCGGATCGCGAAAATGTTTTGTCCCAACATACCCTTCAAAACACTGTAGTTTCTGCAACCTGTATAATTGGATAATACGTCTGAAACTACGTAGCTGTCTGCCGACCAATAACAGGCATCAAATATTAAAATACAATTACAAAAATAATCTTCTGCCATATTTCAGAAAAGTACTAGACAGAATTTTATATCTAGATAATTTTGGTAAGTTCTGATAATGTATTATTTATCTAGAGGACTTCAGAAATGCTAAAGAATGATTTTGAGCAGAATTGTGGACAGAAAACCAGAAGATGCAAAACAAAGATGAAAACAATCAAGCCGAAATAACCTGTACCCGTAACATACCTAAAAATGTATAAATACGTAATAAATCCCTTAAGGAATTATGTTAGATTAAAAGACAAGGGAAATACAAATAAAAACAGAAAATAAAACCAAACTGAATAACAAGTCTTTATGTTCGGCTGAAGACTGGAACACGTGTCTAGCAGCCACTTTGATGACAGAAAGCTCTTAAGTAGGGACACGAACAATGTTTGCATCAACATGTTTCATTGAGTCACGTGCACACCTGCTGCATTGCTTCATTGTTATTGGCAGCGAGTCTTTGTGCAGTGGCGTCTCCCATTTTACGGTGACGTCACACGTATGTGATTTGCGGATGTAACACCAATACGACGAGAGTTAAATCACACAATCACAGAATTTGTGTAACCGTATCTAACAACCTCGCTGCTTATATAACTTAAGCCAAATTCAAACAAATACTTTCCTGCGGGTTATCACGTGTAAAAATAACCTGAGTATACTAGTTTTCCTTACTGATATTTTGTATATAGTCACCTCTTAATAGTATACACATCGCAAAGTTAGCAACAAGCATAGCATGAAAATTTTCCAGGATTATAAATGTAACATTTTATGGAAAATTATATACGTATCATTAAGGGCATAGCTGTCTTCATTAACGCTCACTTTACACTATGAACAGGCTAACACATAGAAACAGCACAGCGAATTTCCCACTGATACCAAAAAAAAAAATGTTTAAAATAATTATCACGGCACTATTTACTAATGAACGGAATATTTCACACCCGGCAGACATTCGTGTATATACATTCGTAATTATAACCAAGAGCCCAGCGAATTTTTGTTTGTTTTCAGCGAACTTCTATGATGAAAAGAAACAAAAACTGAAAGTATTCTGAATCGATGCCAGCCTTTTCAGCTATTTCAGCATTTCAGTGGCAAAGCTGCAAGCTAACACGGGCTTCGGTAGAAACGGAAATTCGGGTTTTGTCGCCGCGCAAATAAATAAATATCAGCGGGGGTTTTGGAAGTGAACATGCAAATATTTGCGCGCAAATATTGACGTTCTTCCCTACCCCTCCTCGGCTCTCTACGCGCTTCGTTTACCCCTGTGAGGTATTCCACCAACATTCCAAACTGCAGCTGCTTTCGTTTACAACGAAAAAATTTCGTTCATGGATTATTTCCATTCCAGCATAAATATATCCCATTTACTTTTTAAGTAAATATTTTAATGATGTAGTGTCCAGTATTGCATACCGTGCTCTGAAAAATGTTGGCCGATGTCAGTGATATTGACTTTCCATAATAGTTATGTTCCATTGTATTATACATTTGCCTCAAACGTTTTAGTGCTCGAAACACTTGAAATTAATTGTTTTATCAACTTTATTCTTGTGAGTCTCATTTTACTGGTCCGCCTGCGACAGCAATTCTGCAACTTTAATGTCTGGCAACGTATGGTGCTTGCTCGCGTATTACCCGACTCAATACTACATACTTGTTCCCAAGGAAACATGCTTGTGTAAGCTATACAGGATGTCTCTAAAGTCATGGGCGGGTGACAGCTGCAATCCGCAGTTCGTGGCAGGCACATACGTGCACATCATACTACAGAAGCTTTCAGAGTTTTCCTTTCATTTGGTGCAAATTTCACAATTCTATCTTCTTTTCAAAAGTGCATCAGGACTTACCGGACAGAATGTATATCTTTACCGTACGTGTAAATCAGCTGCTTTCCTTTGGCAATTGGTTAATGTCCGGAGATATTTACGGAAACATATTAGGACTAGTTGTCTTTGAATGCGTCGCAATGACTATTAATTTTTTATACACCGTTCTGCCCCACTACCTAATTTTTTTAACTTCTCCCCGCTAAATATTTTGACAGAAACCTTCACGGGAGCAAATACAACTCATCAATTTTTTTTTTCCTGGGTGAAAATCTTACCGCGAAGGATATTTCAAATATAGTCACGCGTACTAAAGGTATTTATACTTTTCCATTGACTGTTTTCTACAAAATTAAATGTTCCTGTGTTTGACCTGGGTACTCAGAAGTCGTTGGTTCTGGTACATGACGCTCGTGATTGGTGAGTATATAAAGTCTACACGTGCGCAAATATAAATAAACTAATCGATAACTGTTTTCTCCTATGCATTATTTTTTAATGCGTATCACATTGTGACAAAATATCACCACGAAATAAAGCTGCACTTAGCTATTGAGGAAGAAGTTTATTTGGGAAGCAACGAAGTGCTTTCAATTTCAGATATTAACCCCTTAACTTGCACAGTAAATATTTATTTGAAGTGTTTCAATCGATATGCGGTAAGGTCGACCTGGAACTTCACATGTGGTAATTGAGCCGTAAAATGTCGTTCATTCAAGTGTTTCCTCGAGATCTCCCATACTGTACAGTGAAGATACTCAACGGTCCTTGGGCAACATTGAACCATCTAATTTGTTAATTCTACATGAAAATTCTGGGATACCCTCCACTCTGAAGTATTGTTTATTGTTAAAGCTGTGAATTGTGAAGTCTTCAATAAACTGAGATTCTGCAAACTTTTACTAACAACAAACATGTGTGATGCAAAGTTACTTTGAAATTGGGAAGTTAAGCAAAATAAAACCACCTTATTTATTGGTAATTCTGGTGTTACTTAGTGTTCACTTTGTTTATCCTCGTCGGCTCTCGAGATATCATTGTCCACATATCTTTACACAAAATATTTTCTTACTGATTGTTACGTCACAAACCGTTATAATAGGCCATAGAAGCATTTACAAGAATGTACAATAGTAGCTTGTATTGTGTCACAGCGTATGCGGCATTTAAGAGTAACAGAGTGGTGTTTAGAAATGGTGCTATATAGTGGGGATCTTTTTTGTCAGTATATTCTCCAAATCATTGTAGCATCCTATGTCTTGTGTAATAGGACGATATCAATGTAACACAGTGGAGATGTTTACAGATGACTACCATACGTACAGTCATAGCGCACCAGAACTATCATTGTTCTAGTCAAATAGGGACCCACCAGTAACGATATACAAATGTCAGAAATGAATACAGTACATGGAAATCTAGTAAACAATAAAACTTTCCCGCAATAAATCACAATTCCTAGTTGTGATCGTTCAGTATCATTGTCCTATATGACCACATTGGGATATCTTGAAACACAGCACAACACTGAAAATAACTTGATTTAACCTGCGGAGGACTGGAGATGAAATAGTTACAAATAATAACAATGTAAAATAAATGTCATTGTAAAAAACTATTTAATACAAAATGACGACACTCTTTCAGACACTGTTAATATTTTCGAACGTAGTACTTAAATGTTAAATGTGGAAATTAACGAATTTTTAATTTTCGTTTCAAGATATGTTTATGTACACATATACATATATATGTATACATAATGTTCAGAGACGACCATCAGGCTGGACTCCACAGTCCTGTATACACTATGTCCTCAGATACTTGTGTATTGTCTGCTGCTACACTGAGTGGACAGTTGTACATGTGACAAGGTAGTATATGAGTGTTTACATGCAGGTCTGCTATTGGTCTGCATTCTTCAAGGAGAAAGTGACTCAATCGCAATAGCAATTAACGTGTAAATACATTTTAAATATAACTTATTCTGAAATGAGTTAGCGTAATTTCATTTTCTCTTACAAGGATTTTAATAAGGTTGCTTAGCGGGTATTGAAAAAGTAAGTGGGAGGCGGGATGTTTACTTACTCAGTAGGTAAGATTAGTATAATAGAATCGGCAATAATCCATTTAGAGTACGTGACCACAGGCTCTGATATATTGAGAATAAATTTGAGAAAAAGTTGCAACTCAAACTCAAATCCAAATCAATCAATTTCGCGATTTGGTCAATGTTAATGAAACTCGTCTTCGAGGACCCTGAACCAACAACAAACATCGAAGTGGAGCTGTGGTAGAAACACTCGCCTCGCGGTCGACATGACTCAGGTTCAATCCCCTGCACTGGTCAACATGAGTTCGGTTTTCCAGAGTGTTACAAGCCTGATATTTTGTGGGTTTTTTTTAGATGTTGTTGGGGTTAAAATACTAAGAACAGTAATGGTTAAGCGGGCATTTACTCTGCTTTAACGGCAGGTACTCTGAATACAAAGACGGTTACAAGTATTATATTAGTTTAGGAAGGGAGCGCAATATTACTGATTGTTAATATATTATGTTAAGTTGAGGGTTGCTGCCACATAATTAGATATGACGACCTTACCGATAGCTGAATTGACGAGGAGACGGCATCGACGAACGAGCACGCCCCCTCCGAGACTCGACCCACGAGCCCCGGAGGAGAACTGGACTGCTGTTTATCGGATGAGTGCTGGCAGCCGACAGACCTAGTTTACTTGGTAACAGTGACATATATCGGCGTGCTTGTCCTCATTATTGCGCCAATACGAGGTGGGTGAGGTGAGTTGCTGTCTTCCGTGGTTTCCCAACGCTGGCCTGATTGCAGCCCGAACCTCTCTCGCTGTCCGGCTGTCCGGTCTGCTAATTCATATCATAACAAGGAGAATCCCGGGATGGTTCCTTTAACATGTCCTGGACGACCCCTACCTTCTTTCCCCATATTCCTTTACATAGGACTTTTGCTATTCGAAGGCATGTTCAGCGTCAAAATAAATGAAACACCAAACAAACTCCCACGCCACAGTGTCCGATGTACAACTGGCCATTTACCGGAGTAGCAGCCAATACGGCTAGATTGTTCACGGGAATGTAAAGTCCAGCCGGCAGGTGGTAGAACCCGCTAGTTATTCGTGTTATTGACGTAGACTCTAGAAGTGTATTGGTCCAGCAAGTATTGCTAATGTATCAGCGACCCAAACACGAAGATAATAAAGTTATTCCTTGGCAGCAGAAAAACTTAACTTGGCCCGGAAAGCTGTGGAGTAAAGGAAGATGTCCCAGCCCTCAACCGCCCTGTTCGCCCGCTAGCCTGGAAGTAAAATAATGTTTCTTAACCGGAAATTGAAGCGAAGCGTGACTAAACTTCCAAAGACAGCAACGTCGGGGTGAAAAAAATCTTGTAGGACGAGAGATGCCCTGCGTGACACAGGATCAGCGAACCATAATTAAGATACGTGACACGCTTGGAAACAGGACAGGCATTATACATACGAGAAGCTTGAGCCTTCTTATGGCCTAATACCACTACAACGATGTTCTTGTTGCTGAAACCCGCAGTAACAGAAAATGTAAGCACGAGAGAGTAAGAAAGTGTGCACATTTTCTTCATATCAAGGCAAGATGTAAGATAGTCGCATATACAGAATTTAAGGATGAGTCATCAAACAGGAATGGTATGAAAAAGTTTATTATCAAAAATAGATTACTTAATGTTGTTTCCGTCACAATTCACGAAAAATAAGCAAAGTAACTTATCAAAATTTATAAAATCCCATTTCAATTTTTAGGACATTTGTTTCCGGGATTTGTCCCGAAAAAAAATGTTTAAAAATTTTAGTAATGGAAAATGGTTAGTGCTGAGAAGAAAATTAAAAAACACAATTTTTACTATAACATATCCAAAATTCAATAACATCCACATTAAGCTTCAACTAAATTTTCCAGGATTTGTCCCAGAAAATCATAAAATAAACTAAAAAAAATCAAAATAATTCGTTTATTGGTGCCAAAAAAATTCGGAGGTGCATTCCTTGACAAAAAAGACATACGAAAATGTAATTGTATTTGAGTTCGAAAACGTTTTATTTCAGAGTTACGTACAAATAGTTAAATTCATTGTTGAAATCTGTATTATGAAAGAAGGAAGAAAGTTATGATTACATCTTATGTGTGTTGTTTAGTATAAGTTTTTAAAGGATATGTATTCAGTGAGTTAATATACTAATATGCACTAAATGTATGGTCTTGCAGATGGGAATGATTTACAAGCACATGTACTTAATGCAGAGAGGTATCCTGACAGGCAGATATCTTGTCCAAGAACCTTTACAAGAACCCGCCAACACTTGGGGGAGACCAGCTCATTCGAGAGATGTGTGTCAGATGTTGGAAGACCAAGAGGGGTACGAAGCATTGAGTTTGATGAACGTGTTCTTCATAACATAGATGACAATCCACACAATATCAGAAGACAAATTGCAGTAAGGGAAAGTGTTAGTCACATGACTGTGTGGAAAATCCTGCATGAAAACCTTCTGTATCCTTATCACTTTCAGCGGGTGAAAAGATTAAATGTAGCGGATTTTGACCTGAAAAGAATGTTCTGCCGACGAATGTTATGGAAGTGTGCTGTGTTCATTAATTTTCTGGCGTTTATCTTATTTACTGATGAGGCAGGTTTTAGGCGATATGGTATCATTATTTATCATAATAGGCATATCTGGGCGTATGACAATACTCATGATGAGCATCAGAACATACATCGAGTTTTAGTCCATATGTGTGAGTTGGAATCATTGATGGTCATCTTCTTGGACCCTATCTTTCCCCTCGGCATCTGACTGGAGAAACATACTTTCAGATCCTCAAAAATGAGTTGCAAAATTTACTCGATGACGTTCCTCTCGATATCATCCAAAGAATGTGGTGTATGCACGATGGTGTTACCGCTCAATTCAGTCGTTTAGTACGGCAGTATCTGGATGATCGATTTGACAAAGATGGATTGGTTAGGGGGATCGATTGTTTACCTGACCTGAATCCCATGGATTTTGTTGTCTGAGGACATTTAAAGTCCTTAGTGTACACAACGCCTGTACCTATCTTTGACATCCGTAAAGAGACTACCCAACATGGGTTCAATGAAATACCACACACTCAATGTATTTACAACACAGTACGCCGAAGCACGGAACACAGACTTGCAGCTTGCATTGAAGAAGGGGGTAGATATTTTGAACAACTTTCGTAACATTCACAAGATCATTTGTTTTATTAACACTGGAATTTGGTACAGCAAGATTTCCAATCCATTTCTGTGGTACATGAATTTGTATTTGGGGCAAGATCTTAGACATCTGAAAGCCTGTGCTGTGGCCATCAAGGTACACGTGCTTTAATGTTACGAATTTATTATGTAACTCTGAGAAAAATATTTTACGAACTTAAATATAGTTACATGTTAACTTAATGTGGATATTACTGAATTTCGAATACGTTATTCAAATATAGTTTTCTTTAATTTACATATTCGCACTGCCGGTCGTACGACTAACCATTACTGAATTTTTCTGTGAATTTTGATGTGAACAACTTTAACTTATCTTTTTTTACCCTATACTTTTTAGTACTATTACTGTTTGATGACACGTCCTTAAATTCTTAGAAAACTATTGATTCTCAGACCCACGTTCGTATAAACTTTTTCCATGTTGATGTGTAACGAACACACACCCAAAATAGTTCACCCCATTAAAGAAACATCCTGTATACATACATATTTATACACAAAGACATACACTCCAGAATCGTCCGTTTTTTTATTGGCGGTTGTCCCTGTTATTAAAAAATTTCACCCTGCACCTGGCAGCTGAAAGAAACCTCAAATTTTGAACGTCTCTAGTAATGTAGACTACGATTTCCATATTAACAGAGTTTATTTTTAACTCGCTCAGCACAAATTGTAGCCACCACTAACAAACCTGCAAGTAGACAACAAATTATTCCCATTCTACCTGATCTGAATGGAAACTTTCAATTCACTGCGTGTCAGAAACCAATTAATAGACAGCCGATGCTTGAGTATGTATGTGTGTTTATATATGATAAACCGACCATATAGTGTAACTTACCTTAATATTGTGATAAACCATATTGCAGGATTCACAAAATTGGAAATTGGGAACTAAGAATACGAAAAGAGAGCAGGCATAACAATTTTTACATATTTCTGCTTTCCCAGAGAGCAACGCAAGCTTGCTGCAAGCTTGTAATGACAAGCGTGTAAGCATGTAGCTAGCTTGTCATGACAAGTGTTCAAGCGTGAATCAAGCTTGAATCAAGCTCCCTAGTTGCTACAGAACAAGCTTGCGTCAAGTCTGATGCGAGAAACCTACCATCATTTATACGATACCTCAGTAGCAAAGTTTTCCTGAATCCTAAAAACTAGCAGGAACTCTGCGCGAAATAAATAACCATATTGTTAACACAATTTAAAAGAACATAACCCAACCTTGCAAAACCAGCAACACAACTCGGCGGAAATGGCGGAATCGGATGTAAACGCCGTACCAACGAGCAAATTCCTACTGGACCTGCTCATCAGGTTTGCCACAAGCTTGCTGCAAGCTTGATTTTGCCACCCTAAGGCAAGTAAAATTTAGGCTTGCCCTAGGTTTGCACGCTGTCTGATTCTGAAGTTAGCCTTAGCATCACGATTTAGGATTGTGTTGCCACATACATAAATAAATATTACATATGTATATATATTTAATTAATTAATTAATTAATTTATATGATGTCCATGAACAAATACATAATGAGCACGCCGTTCAAATCTTGGGTTAAATAGAAGACGAATATGTAAGCGGCAAAATGTTGCACGAAGACATTTTAAGAACCAAATGTGGCAACACTGAATGGAGAAAGTCTCCTCTTGCACTCCACAACAGGTATTACACCAAGTAAATGTAGAATCATGTTAGGACTGCTCGGGATTTGAACCTGAACCCATTATATGCAGATCATAACAGTAGTAGTAAGATAAATAATATATATGTGAAGCGCATAAGTAGACTAACTGCGGCGCTATGTTGCCACATTGTGCACATACAATGGAATTAATAAGTGTTGCCACTAAATATTTCGTCTCCAATTCAGCCCAAGATTCGCGTGGTGTGCTTTTTATGTGCTTGTTTATATTTCCTCAGAATATTGACATGGAATTTTGGAACATCCTGTATATATATATATATATATATATATATATATATATATATATATATATATATATATATATACATATATATATACATATATATATGTATATATATACATATATACACATATATATACACACATAATATGTGCATACATGTAATCCACTCGTCCTCATGACATTCATCTGATTGCGATGAATATTTGGTAAGTTATGAGTACATACACGAAAGTTTCTGTCAAAGTCATTTATAGTTAATTCGTGGAAGGGGTGGGGGTCAAAAAAGAAACGAGGGATGGAACGGCACACTAAAAAATATGGTGAAAAAACATGCTGCGGACAGCTAGTGCATAATATTTGCAACGCAGTTCGTTAAACTCATTAAATATTCCTGTTTCTATCAGACAGAACTAACATAAATACTATTCGTAGTCGTCTGTAATTTTCAAAGTCAGGTAAACAAAAAAAAATGTTCCCCTCAAAATGATTCAGTCGTGGAAGTGCGTCTAAGAAAATTAGTTTTAAAATATTAATATTATCTTTACATTTTTTGTAATTTATTATTTGCATATGTACAGAAATGCCAGTTCTACCATTGTTATGTAATGACAATATGGGAAGTACTATTGACCACTGATGCGAAAATGTTTTAAAATGTGTACTATATTAGCAGTATCTGAAGCAACAGAATTTGGCTTCAAAGGTGCAGACAAATGACAAGTTTCTCATCTAAAATTTTGTTCGATATGACAAATTTCTAGCAAATGTACTGTTTTAAGAGTAACTGGCAGATATATATTGTTTTAAAAACTTATTTGGTTAGGCATCGTAACATAATTCTTAATAGTGAGTTGGAAGGATCACTGATATTAATACGATGTGTGAACTTGTTACCAATATTGCTGTGTCAAGCTCGTTTGTAAAGTGAACACTGCTCTCCTACGCACATGTAGACCGATATATTACAGTTTTTTAAATAGTCTGTTTAAAAAGTGTACACATTTTACACTTTGCAGAGTTGCAGATAACTAGCAAAAATAATTGCATTGCCGTACAACTCTGCTATAGTATAGGAAAATAGAATCTCCAATGAACGTGCGTTTCGCTCCTGGAAACTAGCCAGCGCGCTCCAGCTAATGCAGGAACACTGATTTACACATTTCCCATTCTTTTTCTCTTGTTAGGTGCGGTAATGTTACATACTTGGCAAGCTGTATCGGAAGTCAGTATCGTCTTGCTGTAATACGAATTTCGGCTAGTGGAATGGAGAGGTTTTAAAGTACGCTGATGTATGTGTGTATATACATATGTGGGCATACATAAATATACAACATTGAACACTGCGAACAACTGACCATCTTAAAATAAACAATAACCTACAGAAGATTACCAGACACATCCTACAATGTAGCACTGTAGGCCATTGGTGACATTCGTGCAACACTGTCTACATGACTAAGTGCAAATATTATGCCACATAATTGAAATTATTGACTGTTGCAATGCTCGTTTGGCGGTAACATTTTCTTTTTATCACAATCAATTGCATTTCACTGCTTTGCATTGCATTCTATGTGATCACATATTAATGAAAGACCAGAGCACTATATAAACAGTGTCTTTCATACAGGATACATGCATTTTAACCCTTTATTTAGATGTTTTTTGAAATTAACTTGCACTAACAAAAATAAAGGATGAATATGTGTTACAAAGTTTGCTTGACACTTACATGAAAAGCAATAAAATATTGTTTTGCACCAACGCTTTAAAACAAACCATCGCGTAATCATGTGATACTGTCAAGGAGAAGGAGAAAAATGTAACTTTTTGCTTCCAAAGTCAGTAAAAATTTGTATGATAAACTAAAATGTGTTGTTGGCTATACGTCATTGTTAGCGAATATTGTTGAATGGTATAAAACACACAGTTACATAAAATGACTAAGCACGAGGAAATGGGCAATAAAAATGTAAAATTCTTGTTGCTAATTTCCTCGTGCTTAAGGGGAAGTGTTAGACTATTTTAATGTATTTTCTGTTTTTGAGCCATAACATTTATTCAAATTGTATTGCCAGAATTTTCTCTTCAAGAAAGCATAGGACACATTCTTGGTGAACTGCTTGACATAAATAATAATGTAATATTTGCCCAACCAAACTATTCAGTTTGCCATGCATCCACATTCCAAAAGTCTTTCAAAGATCACAACAATTTGTATGTTAAAATAATATAAACCAATAAACGGGATGTATCATATAGAAATAACTTTATAGCAGTTTCTGGAATACAAAAATTGTATGAAGTAGAGACGAACATGAGACACTCAAATGTTTCTGTTCAAACAAGACTGAAATAGGGTAAACCTAGGCTACTTCGAACTTCGGTAACAGAAATATGTTTATATTTTTAAAAGTAATCTTATATGTGATACATTGTTCACTTATTGCCGAAACTACACATGCCTTCTCTCTGCTGGCATGTAGTGAACTACGTGCACAGTTCCTTTCTAGTTTTGTGAAACCCACAACGTGGTTTATCACGATATTAAGGTGTATCAAGATATATGGTCAGTTCGCCACACGTGTTCGAGTGTATGTACACACTAATACACAGCTCTCTACTGGTTATTGACACCACATATTTGTAAGTAAATTTCTCATATGACTGAGCCCATAGAATAAAGATTAATACACATGTTTACCTTCGATGTGCATAAGATGTTAACATTCTGGTCAGTGAATTATATATAATTTATAGTGTTTTAAAATAGAGCTTGTAAGGAAAACTATACACTATTAGATGTGGGGCTAGAAATCTGTTTAATAAAAGCCTGTGAAGAGTCTGAAAACATGAGACAACATACAAAGCCAAATCAATGAATTCTTACATAAAATACGAATGAATACCTGAATATCTATTGGTTACTATTCCGTTCTCAGAAACGAAATAGTTACAGAAGTGTTGCATTATAAATATAATAATGTGTCCAACAAGTGAGGGGTGTCATTTGGGGCTACAGGGGGGGAGGGGGCAAATGCCTCCCCCCCCCTGGATTTGGAATTTTTGTGTGTAAATATATTTTTTGTATTTTTAAATGTAAGTAATGCTAACTTAAGGACATAAAACTGAAGTTTTATAAAGAAAGTATCTAATTTATACATGCTTAATTAATAAAAAAATATTCAACAAGGTCACTGTCGTCAGAAAACAAAATCTTGCCCCCCCCCCCCTGGAAAAACTTGAAATGACGCCCCTGCAACAAGTACTAGCCATAAAATGTACGAAAATATTTAATAATTCTCGGGGAGGTTTCAGCAATCTGTGCTAAGGCAAATGCATCTATGACGAATGCATGGGTCGAAAGTTTTAAGCCAGTCATTGATGCAGGTAATACCCGATTTCGTGTTTCATGTTTTTATTTGTGTTCTCTATGCTAACTGCTTATACATAGGCAAAACAAATGCAAGATACTGAACTTCTTCAAATCTGAAACCATATACAAGACCTGCTCTGGATTTTAACTCTGACCACACGAACATATGAGCTTACATATAACAGATTACAGCGACAAGATCATGAAAAATTACCATCGGTTCACTGCTACTTATCATTTAACTTTTTAACCAAAAGTTTACATCATAAACAAATAAATGTAAGCTGCTTCATTAAAGTGATATTAGTATTCTTAACATTTACAGTCTGTGCACTGTAAAATGATTGACTGCTGCATTAATAAATCTGCTTATAAAACTCTAGGCTGGACTATGCCATATTATTTTATTATATATATCTACATAACAGATCATAGTAAACATAATGTCTTCTATCAGTCGCCAATGGAAATTAGTGTCAATAACAACGTTTCTGATCACTAAACTGGTATTAAAATAATATATTAAAACAATTGTAATAATAATCTGAAATAATATTGTTTCAGATTCCCATAACATAATAAAACTTGTTTTTTAGCGAAAACAATTTGCAACCAACTTGTTTAAATACTTTCAGTGCACATCTGCAGTTTTACTGCATACTACGTGGGTGTTTTTATCTCTTTGCAGCTTCGGGGCTCACCTGCAAATCACAGATGTGTTGTGTCGCAGTAGCGTTATCCTAAATGGTGCTGTCCAATAAGAGACGACTCAGCACAAGGGGAAACTATCTACGCTGATAAAGCAGAGCTGCAGATTTGCACATAATGCAACGATACAAGTTGGTGCCAAATTCTTATCACCAAAAATCAGAAGCTCTAACGATAGACTTTAGTGGGTTGCACTAGTTGTTTGCAGCTGTTAAATATAGATATTTTATAACTGGTTGTCGCTCATAGCATGGACCAGCGGACACTTCCCGTAGGCTCCACTCATAAAGTTACTATACGGAAATATTAAGTGAAGGTCGAACCAAAACCATCTCTAATGAATGATATGGAGTTAAACAATAACTCGTTCAGTAGTAAAAAGGAAATTTACAAAAATTCTGTAACAGACTCACAGTTTTACAAAGTAAATGTGATAAATTGAAATCAGTTGCAACTCAGTTAAAATATATAACCCATCCGCAGGCGAACTCACGAGAAAATCTCTGCCCCTATCAGTTGGAAATGAGAAAACATTGATGGGAGCATACATCTAGCAGGTACAGAGAATAAATCACGCTATTCCCCATGTCTTGACTTGCCCCGATTTTCTTTTTTCCTCGCACCTCCCGCACATGCAGGAGCGAGCAGGTAGCAGCTGGTGTAGGGGTGGCGGGTGTGAGTATAAATAAAGGGAAGACAGCGAGGGGGATGAACCCCGGGCTGTGGGAGCGGCTTGTTCGATGCTGACGGCATGGCAGGACAGGCGGACAAACAGGGGCCCCGCGACACGTCGTAACTCAGGCTTCATCCCGCCAGTGCAGCAGAACACACCATATCCCTCTACTAGCGACCTCACCGTTGATCACAACACACCCTCTGCCCCTACTACCATGGATCAGCCACTGCGGTCTCAACCCCTCCCCCTCTTTCCATCCCACCCACATCCCACACTTCGTCACCCTCGCGTCGATACACATGGTGTGAGGTTCGCTCCTACTTCCCTTCACCAACACCACACATGGTCGGCGCAATATTTTGTTTTACCTGGCATCATACCTACCAACCGCACGTACGTGTAAAATTTAAATTTTTTCAAGGTGCTTACAAGTCGTAGGCAACTATTAATCACACTGGTAAGCAAGGTTTTGGTGTCATGAACAAAACCAGCTGATTTCACGAGTTAATGTTATATAGTATATTCGGTTTATGAATAGGCAATTGTCTTTGGAATGTTTCACTGCAGTAGTTGGCAGTAGTGTTTATTTGCATAGATTCAAATTGGAGGGAATCCCATGACATAACATCCAAATTTGCTAGTGTTGGTGTGAAAACCTGTTTTGTTACTTTAGTGTGAATACAGCGTTTAAAAACGGAGCAGATTCGACGAGTGTGTGTAAATTCACCAGACAAATTTGGCTACGTGTGTGAACAATATATAATAAAATATAAATGTAGTTGTTTAGTTGGAACTACAAAGCGAACTTACTACTTGTATTTTAGTTGTCATGTTGTTGATTAAAAAAAAAAAAAAACAGTGGACTCAACATGTGTGTTCCATTACATTTATATTATATTGTCTGAATGGGTGAAAGATAACGAACAATCAATAGCATTGGCAGTAATACTGGTTTCGTGTAGACTAAACCTACCAATCACTGTAATGACTGCTACTTTTGCTTGGCCAAAACCGCAATCTATTAAAAAATAACAAACTCACCGTAGAATACCCTAATATGATTTCAGCTATAAGGTCAATCCCCATGAAGTAGGTTTACCTGTACCAATGCTTCCAGTGAACTCGAGAGTTATAAATTCCTATCCATCTGAGGAAGATGATTATCGCGATCAGGAACATACAACTGATAGTAATGCAGACCCCACTTATATTCCACAAGTGCATGTGAACCTCGTCTTATACAATTTAATTAAATAACTGAACATGTACGCGATATGGACCTATAAAAGTATTGGCTTTTAGGTTAAAGGATTCAAGAGCGGAATCGGCTAGACAAGAGAACATAATTAACAAACTTTAGAAACAGAAAAATGGTTTTGTCTGTGTCACTATACAGGATTGTTTGTGTTACTGCAGATATATTGGGGTCAATCAAGGAAATTGGAATAACACGCAACCCGCTGATTTGCGTATGTTTGTAGACTCTTCCAAATCTAGCCTCAAGTTATACTGCAACATAACAGAAATTAAAAACATTCTGTTCCGGTAGCCCATTCTGTGGGAATGAAAGAAACCTATGAAAGTATGGGGAAAATATACACTGTCGTAAAGTATGATAATTGGCGACAAATATTCGGTGATTTAAATGTTACTGCCTTGTTTAGACTTCAAGGTGGCTTTGCAAAATGTGTTGTTTTCTGTGTTTATTGGATAGAATGGCTACATGGCAACATTACAAAGAAATCTAGCCCAAGAGAGGCTTTTGTTTCTGAGAAGAGTCCCATCAAGGTCATGCTCTTTTGTTTCTAGTTTCTAGCGATATTAATCATTTTTCGCCTAAACGAGAGCATAATATCAAAAGTATGTTTGACAGTGCACATTTTTACAATGCTAGATAAATAAATTACTCACATATTAGCTGATATTTATTGTAAGAAAACACTGATTGAGTTAACTTTCAAAATCCAATAGATATTAGCTAATATGGAAGTAATTTATTACCTAGCGATGTAAAATGGTGTAGTAGACAAATATTTATGTTATGATATGTCAAAAATCTTGATATGCATTCAAGAATGCTTGTAGTATGAAACATATTGCAAATGAAAAGTGGCCGAGTATTATTGACCTTGAAGAATAACCTGCGCGGAAAGTTTGGACGTGAGGTCCCTTGATGAACTGAAATAGGACTTGATCAACAGCCCCGGCCAATCAGGAGACTATTTTGAGGCCATTGGTAGATATGTTACTGTCCAAACCTCTGTTCCAATGAAAAGATGAAAAACTTGTTATCAGAGCAACCCCAGGCGCAGGGAGTTGTAACAGGCAAGTAAAGGCATATTCGGCAACTGCGCTTGACGTACGGGGTCATGTCTTCCTCCACAAACCAACCACGCGAGTTGCAAATTTCTGTGTTTCGCGAGGTAGCGAGTAATTGCATTGCGAAGCAAAAGGCGGGCGTGGAGATTGTTGGAGAGGGGTTGTAGGTGGGGGGAAGGGGGGAAGAACACGCTCGCAGAGAACCTGGCGGCAGGAACCACAAACAAACACCCCCTCCTCACTAACCCTCCCAACCCTCCAGCGACGGCTGTGATTGGCCCGCGGCCCGTCAACACCGCGGGCTGCCAAACACCGACTCAATTTCCATGTCATTACGCGTGCTTGTTTTATTTATGGAAATGATTATGCCATGGGACCGACAGCGTGTTTGGTTTTGAGGGGTCTGTGCGGAGGGTGGGGGGTGTATTGTTCACCGTGAGGGGAAGAGGGGGTTGCGTTTGAATAGTTCGACGATTTCTCGCTCGTATCAATAACCCAACCCCCATCCTCCAATCACCGCAGCTAACGCTCCAATCGCAGAGCGCCACAGAATGATCAGATTCTAAAAGAATCTCGGGTTATAAATTTCACCAGAATTCAACGGTCCGTTTTTTTTGTGTAACTACAGCTCATCGCGCGTTCAAGTTTCTCCTACTGTGTAAAAATGGCCTATGTGTAGATCCGCGAGTTTTCGGCGGAAAATATTTTTGCACCGTTTAGTTTAAATGCTGTATGTGACCTTCCACAGCTTTGCTTCGTGGTTCGTGATTGGCTGTTCTAAATCCCATTAGTCTGGGTGTGGAGGTTATACTGGCAAATCACAGACGAATATTGTCACAATAACCTTTCACTGATTGGCGCAGTCAATTGACTGATGCGTCTGAGCAAAGCAAAGCTGACGATGTGAACGCAAGTCAATGAAACAAAACTAAGCATAAATATTTTCGCGTTTAATCGGAGCTCTGCCTATGTGCATACTTTTCAAGCTAACAGGAGAAGTGTTTACTAATTTAACTCACATTCGGAAAGGATCGGGTTCGATTCCCGACCGGCCTTTCTGATTCCAGTTTTCCATGCTTATCCGAATTAATTTGCGTTGCATATAGAAACCATATTACAAAACCATGTGAGGGAGAGCATCAGTATTATTGAGGCCTATAAGGCCGGGTTGATCTGCTACGCTACAACGCAAGACCCAAAGAATTGAACATGCAAAATAGATATAGGCCCATACCCGTTTATAAAATACGCAAAAAAACTGTAACAAGAGTTCATCAACTTTCAATTTCTTGTTTTACACCGCCTTCTATATCGACCTTTTGTTTGGCGAAAACATTTGAAACTAGTTTCAATGGTCTTTATAAGGCTGTGATTCCGCCATTTCGTTACATATTTGTTTGAGTTTGTTTAGAATGCGTCTTCAAATACACGGTGCCTATATTTATTTGGCAACTATTTCAAAATACTGCAACAGCCGAATATTAAAATAAAAAAGGAAAAAAAATATGAGTAGCACAACATACTTGTAATGGAAAAATACAACGAGAAACTTTCTGTTGCCTCTTCGAAATTTCGAGTGGTACTGTTGGTTACTTCGTGTCACTTACGATGTTTATAAACCACTGAATTTTTTTTTTTTTTTTTTTTCATATTTTACGAAGTGCATTTTTAGCGTTCTTGCGTAGTTTATAAATCTGGCCTTAAATGTACGATATGAAGTTAATATTTCGAACGATAGTACAAATAAAAAATGGCAGCATTTGTTAAGAAAACTGTCTATTGCAATTTTCATCACCGTGTTTTTATTTTTCATTTGTACCAGATATTTTTTTCTTGTTTTAGAAACATAATGTAACATTTTCCTATGATGAATTTTTTTCATCTCTCATAGTTTTCGCATAATTGCTTGTTAAAGTCAAAATTTGCATGTTTCTGTTTTAAGGACTGCACTAAAACCAACTGACATAGCAAACTGAAAAAATTCTTAGTGGATAAAGACTTGTCAGGCTACAATTTCACGTACATAAAAACAAAGAATAAAAACATTTTGTATTTAAATATAAATGCTGAAATTTAACATAGTAATTTAAAAATTCTGTATTTGTTTTAAATACAAAAATTATTAATTTTGTGTTATAACATAGCTGAACTTGTAGCCAACAACATCGTTCTTCACTGTCAGTTTGTTCACTTTGGTAAGTGAGTTGGTTTCAGTGTCGTCCTTAAAACGGAAACATGCCAATTTTGGCTTGAAGAAGCCTTTACGCGAAATCTATGTGAGATAAAAAATTTTATAAGAGCAAAATTTAGTCACATATTGCGTCTAAAACAAGAAAAGAATATCTGGTACAAATATAAAAATTAAAAACATGATGAAAACTGCAGTAGGCCGTGCCCTTAAACAAATGCGTTAATGTTCTCATAACAAATGACTCACGACAAAATGTTATATTTAAGACTAAGGTTAGTTCTACTACAGGTTAGAAAGATCTATGTATAAAGTTTGCCACAGGGACAATTGAGCTCTGGTATCGATAACGGTTGCAAAGTCACCAATCACAGAGCTGGCCTGAATTTTAATTTACACAGCAAACATTGATAATTTAAAACGCGAAATTGGTCTGTTTTTACTATGAAACTAAATTAAATTACGTCTGTCATTTTCAAGAATACTTAAATTTAATTTTAGTACAGTTTGTTATTTTTCTGGCCCCTTAGCGATAGCAGCGAACTAGCGGCAGAAATTTTCCCTGTGCCAAACTCTTCCATAAAAAACACACTTTCTTTCTAACCTGTAGTAGAATTAACCTAACTATGATAGTAATACTAATGATCCCAATATCGACTAATCGTTAATACCATTCTCTTTACACTTACACATGTGTTATTTTACTACTTATCTACTTCCTAAATGAATGCCACACACTATATATATATATATATATATATATATATATATATATATATATATATATATATATATATACATACATACATACATACATACATATATAGGGTGAGTCTCAATAACGGCGACAAACGCTGGCGGGTGATTCCTTGTGAAATAACAAGCAGAAGTTATATTTTGGATTTTTCGCCTAATCTTAATATTAAGGCAGTAATGAGTCCTTGAATATCAGAATTTATAATCGTATTTCCCCAAAATATCGGAAACTTAATGACATAAAAAAACAATATGACTGAATAACAAAAGATATATATTTTTTTCACTGAGAATCCCGCATACATTTTTTTACATCCATACGTATTCTAGTTCAAAAACAAAATACATTTACCCGTCTGAAATAGATTTGTTTTATTAGCTTTCGTATACCGCTAAATGTAGTGATGTTTATGTCTAAAATGGAAACTGAATATTCACAGTTTTCCAGTGATTTTCAACAAACTGGAATTGTTGACACTGCTGCATCGGAAATTACTGAAAAAACTGCTGGTTGCATCAGCGAAATAATTTCACAGATTGAATCTGTGAGTTTCACTAATTGGAAAAGTTACTAATTTCTTTACTAAGATGTAAAAAAAGTTCCTAATTTTACTTTCAATTAGTTTTGTTTGTTTCTGAATTATGACATTAGCCAAATAAATGAGTGCAATATTAGCTAAAAAAAAAAAAAAAAAAATAAGGCAAAGAGTGCCGGAGGGATACGAACCCATAACGTACAGTAGGCCTATATTAGGTTGCCACTTAACTCATTAACGCTATGAAAACACTTCGAATCGTTATTTAAGTACTTTCTATTACTGTTTATCAATTGTCAGTGATAACTCTGTAGCAGTTTTCTTAAAAATGAAGTTGCTGTTTGTAGTAAAGTATGAATTTTTCAGAGAAAGCATAGCTACAACGTGACTTAGTGAGCAACAGAGTGACAGTGAATGTTACTAAAACAGTACTATCCGCAACAGCCGTTCAACAAGAATACTTGCTACTATCTTGGTCTGCTGTAAATATTACTTTACATTTATGTGTAACTTATCAAATGACAAATTATGTTTTAACCAATGAGTAAATAAAGATTGCAAATTGTGGTAAAATACGGTTACAAGTACAGTAAGGTCAATGAAGTAGTTGATATGACATTTTAGTTACAGATTTAAACTGTAGTTTGAAAGTTACAGACAGAGTAGTAATATTTTTACTGATTAATAAATTACATATATATCTACTTACTGAAACTGTTACCCAAATCTAATGTTTATTCACTTTTTATCAGTGAAGATTGACGAAACAACATATTCGTCAGTGAAAAACCGTGCAACTTACTGAAAATGTCAAAATTGCACCAATTCTAATTTAGAGTGCAGTTTGCCAATATATATTGACATATTCATAGCTTGTTAATAACAAAAGATACAATATTGTTTATCTGCACAAAAACGAAACATTCGACGATTACATTCAGAAATAAGTACACATAGCCGCTCCAATGAATATAATGAAAATGGGACGGGTTTAACGGAAATGTTAGATTGTCCCTGTGTTTTTGGTTGATATTGTAGGCTTTCGGCATAGCACCAGATAGAGAAAAGCCATCATTTTTAGTCTCTGAAAGTCGCGACTAGCTCTTCTGAAAGAAACTACTGTGTTCTTCTGTGTTCTCATTGTTGTTTCCTCTAGTCTCGTGTTTATCACGTCGCTGTTGTGTCATCATGTTTTATGTGTAACATTTTCTTCGCCTATGTTACATCCTGTGCTGTCTGTGTTGCTGTTATTGTGATGACATTAGTTTTCTAGGTTTTTTTTATGTTTTATTTTAATTTTTGTTTTAAACCTTTAACATTAGCCTTGTATTCTTTGTGATTTGGCACAATCCCTTTTGGGAATCTAGAAGTTCTGTTAAATTTCTACAGCCAATTTGTTCGTGTTTTTAGTTTATTGCTGGTTTTGGTTCATTCTTCGTCTTCTGCGACGGCACAGCACTGCAGTGGCGTATCCCCACACAATTACACTAAAACAAACATTCAGCGTATTTAAGTACTGCCGCGCGTGCTATTTATTCATTGTGTGTTCATTTCCGAACACATGTTGAGTGGATAATTTCTTTACTTATCGTAATATGTACGTCTCATTCTAAAATGTGTTGACCAACACTTGTAAAACCTCGTGTATATTGTCTCAAGATTTGTTAGCGAAATTCCACCGTTTCTGTTATCCATTCATTGAGGTAAGGGTCGTGCCAGCAAGAGGGGCTCCCCCCCCCCCTTCATCAAGTAAACCTGTGGGGGTTTATCATGTCTACTTACATTTCAGAATTTCAGAACGTCGATTTATGTAAGGAAAAATGTAAACTGTAGCACTGTAAGTGTCACAAATCACATCGCAAGTAGAGGTATGTATTTTAAATAGTAATTCTCCCCACCCCCTTTCATTCACAGAATAGTTGGCACGTCCTTGACTGAAGTCGACTTCAGTTGAAGAGTTCTGAAGTACAACCAATCATAAAATCTTTCTCGCGATAATCATGTGTCTCAAACGGAAGTGTCATTTTCTTGTCGTGCGACGTGAGGTTCCGGTACAGATAAGGGGTTTGGTAGTTAGGCGTGTGGTCGGCGAGGATAGGCAGGGGAGGGGGGGAGTTGGTTGGGAGAACTGTAGGTAACATTTGCATAGTAATTGTTTTTCTCTTCTTTACTCCAGCCCTGCGCTCGCCTGACTGAAATATGCGTCACGGTGTTTGCGTGGGCGGTAATAATTCCTCGAGTGTCGTGTGTGTTATGGTAATACGCGCGGGAACCATTGGCGTCTCGCGGCGATGGAATAAAGCCTCTTTACCGGACACTAGAGGTGTGACGTTGGCGCAGGGAACTTTGCTCTTTACGTAACGAGGTTGGCAACACACACGAGCACACGCCCCACTCTGATCGCGTGGATTCCACGCGACCTCCGGGATATTAGATATTCATATTCCTACGCTTGACAGCCACACTTTCTTTAAATTTACGACTTATGCGTTACACAAAGTTTCCTAGAAATCCCCTGCGTATATGGATATCGCGTGTACACGCCTAAAGTTTGAAAGGAAAGTAGCGTAATTATAGACACGAATTAGCAGGAGAACTTTTCATAATTACATCTCCCCTATCGACTTGCAGTGGAGGAGCGAACTGCCATTACGAATTGTATTTAAATATATGTATGTATGAATGTATGTATGTGTGTATGTATGTACGTGTGTATGTACATGTATGTGTGTATGTATATGTATGTATGAAATCGATGCACTTGGTCACCGTTTGACCGATCACAATGAATCCTGCCACGTACGTGTATTTTTTCGTGGAGAAAGTTTTTGTGCTATCCATTTGACTCTAACACGCCGCTATATGGCGCTGCAGCACATCAACTTCTCTACAGTCCCACCTAGCAATGTAAAAACTGGAAATATATATAAAACAATGGTTGTTTGTACGTTTGTTCTTCTCCAATGTTTTCCTGTTCCATTCATCCTATTTAGATGAAACTTTTGTGAGTTGTACTTGAGCCCGCAAAGGTTGGTAAACGTGGTGGACGGCACAACAGAGTACCAGATAATTCCAACGATTGTTGCAATGCATGCCGGGACAGCTAATCTGATAGTAAAAAGTATCCAGTTCTTTAGTTTACGAGGAAAGTTTCCGAAAATGTCTAAAAAAATAGCTACGTAAAGTAAAGCGTTAATGCAATCCGTGGGTACGGACTGCGTCACATGAATCTATGACTGAAAGTAAGGGGAAATTACTCTCTGGTAAAAAGTCGTCATACCGTTTGTTTGCGAGACGAATTACATTGTAGTGTGAACAAATTTCCCTGCACTTCCTCTTTCTAGCATTGCGGACACATCTCATAAACTAAGAACATGGAGACTTTTTATCAAACAGTATATTCTGCCTAGAATAAGCCATTAACTCACGGGCTGCTGTTCATATTCACGTAATACCTGACATCCTATACATTGTCCATCTCAGTCTTGATCAAGAATGTTATGCGCGTGGATGACACTTATGATCGTCACTGTAAACATACTATGTTTACTCACACTGACGTGTGGCTTTCTTTGTTGACGGTGCCTCTTAGCCTAGGCCATCCCGGCGACCGGCCCCCATGGGCGAGGGGAGAGATCACGCTCTGCCACGCAGTGTACTTCAGCTAACAGTCTGTTGGAACCGCGCGAACCCTTTCGCGGAACGCAGAACTGCGCCTCCATGTCACCTACCAAAGGAAGACAGAAGCTAGCGAGAGAGCCA